>CALNXK010000013.1:1257500-1342500 GCA_942486035.1 Porites lobata
TATAAGCTTTATTGCTTTCATCAACCAAATAAGCTTAAACATAGCACTGAAACTCTAGAGAAACAGAAAAAAATAAACAAAATCGTCAACGTAAGCTGTTACCAACTTTTCACTTAAAATCGAAATTTCCGAAAACATTAAGGCTTCTATAGGCTTAAAAAGGTCATCAAATGTGATGCCAAAAAACTGCAAATTTAAATGCATTTCCCACCTACATATATCACAAAAAGCTAATAACAGTAAGCTTAAACAGACCTAAACCATCGAAAACGAAACGATGGTAAGGGAAAAAGCAAGCAGAAAAAAAAGCATGCACTGGGATCTCTAACGTATTTAATAAAAGTATGAAAGCTTATACATGTCTCGAGCTGCCTTTTTATCGAGCTCAGTAAAGTCGATGCAAATTTTATTTCTTGGAAACTGACATTATTGTGCACGATCGAACACGAATTAACAAGCGACATGTTTCGAAGGGTTTTCAAAGATGTTTGTGACACTGAGCGCTCATCAAATTTTTACTTACAAATCAAGGTTCTGATTTCAAAGTTAAGCTTAATAAAGTACGTGGAAAGACTTAAACAGTGCTATCCAAGCCTAGGCAAAGCTTAATTTGGTGTTTGTTGTTTACATCTTTTACTTAAGCTGATTAGAATCTATTTAGTCCCGCTTCTACTTTGAATCTTGAACGGCGATTGCAATATTTTCTACACCAAACAATTAGCTACATACCTCTTCATTGCTCTCTTCGGCTAGGAAGAATCTGACGTCTCGAAAAATGTCTGATTTGGAGGTCCATTCAACTGCCATGCTCAAATAAATCGCTACTCCACCATGTTGAAAGTGACATGGCATATGGCGACTGGCGGGAAAGATACTCGTTCCCAGTACATAAAATGAACTCGTCGTGAGGACGAGGTACGCGCTCGTGAAAAATAGTCAACTTGCCATGCCAAAGACATTTTTCCGGATAAAGAAAGTATTTTTTCAGTTCCCTGCAACTGCCATGAGAACATTTTTGGGAAGGAACAAAAGGGTATACAGTAGGTTATCGGGAGTGATCGGCCCCTTCTGCACACAGAAATAGAGAATAATAGTCATGCTTGCGAAGCTTCCTTTCATAATTACAATTCACTCTTAAAAACAAACTTTGCACCTTGCAAAACAATGCATTGCGGCAGAGAAATTCGCAAATCTGAGTTAACGTTAGCGGTTTTTGGGGATGTCACACACAATTGACAAATTTGACGTCTAAATTTACAACCCCAAAATTGCCATTTTACAAACAGTTTCAACATATCGAGGGCGGCTTGATGCATCACAGGCATCCGAAACTCGTTAAGAGCGCGTTTTTTTGAAAAAAATGTTGGGTGATGAAACGATTTATAGGGTTATAGTAAAATTTCAAAAAAAATTCGTCATATCTTACCTTATTGTAAAGAAACGAAATAAAATACACTTACTTGTGCTGTATTTTGTATTTCTGAGGCGATTTTGGCTGGGTTTGCTATTCTGTCATAACCTTCTAAAAAACAAGCCCAAAAAAAAGAAGCCAAGTTTTCCCTAAGGTCGTCCGAAAGTTTTGTTTGTTTTAACGACTTTAATTTGTACTGACGCCAAAAAGGCAATCTCACCACGGAGACAGAAGAAAGATAATGCATTGGCACTACTGCCATGGACAGTCCGGACAACAGAGGCAGAGAAAAAGTAACGAATTACCTGATCTTTTACAAAATTCCGTGGTGGAGTTTTCACCTGAACGCATCACTTGGAGGCATCAAGTGAAAAGGTCTGTTCTGAACGGAATAGACTTGGCCTGAGGGCCATCGGGAGCACAAATTTAACTTAAGAATCATCCGGCAGCCTAGTGAGTGTGACGAGAGCAGCGGACTCAAATACTACATTCTTTATTTCCGACGACCGTCGCGTCCACACCTACAGAGAACGACTCGTCCTCGAGATCGCCATTAATGTCTTCGGATGTGCCACTGGTTCTTGAAAAATTTGGGATTTTCCGAAGGGTCATCCAGGCACAGAAGGATGAAGTGGAAAGTTAACCGCCGATCAAAAGAGGAACTGTACGTGGAGTGAAAACTCTGATCTGTTAAACATTGGTATTGAACACAACTGAACTAACTACCGAGTTATATATCAGATATATTGTAGTAAAATCCAAGTAGTGGTCTATTATCAATGCCGCGTTGTGATTGGTTGGCTACTCCTAGGCTATATGTTATAGCCCACTGTTAGCCTGGTTTTGAAAACCAAAACAATGGCGGCTGAATCGCGTTTTGCTAACTAAAGTTGTTTTAACTTGATATGTTTGAGCAACTAGTTGGATTTTACTATTAACTTCGGCCTCCTGGGCTATTGACTCAGAGCCCATTCTAGCTCGAGGAATAATTGCTATTTAGCATACATATTACACACATGTACGATAGCAGGAGTTAGGTCTTTCAGTGAAGGGATGGTGTAGGGCTACGGCGGGGGCTACATACGGACGTGTGACCATACGTTTGGGCGTCAAGACAGCGCAGTTGGTAATCACGCAAGATTAGCTCAGTTCCTTGCAGAGCGCTTGCACAGGGCGGGAGGTCGAGAGTTAGTTCTATTCCCTTGACTGGACCAATACACAGGGTATTGAAATAACTGAGAAATGAAGGAACTCTCTTTCAGTGTCTCTGCCCTGCGAGCGGCTAGACTTCGCGTGGTTAGGATGACCACGCAAATGGCGATCCTGTCTTCAGTGGGAGACGTAAAAAATACTGTCCCTAATTAGCAATTTCTAAAGTAAATACATTGACAACAAGAAGAGAACAAAATATGTTATCTTGTTGAAACTCAAATAAAGTGCACTTTTCGAATGAAGAACCGGTTACATTAGTACATTAGTTTTCCACCTGTTATTAGTATTATTTTTCATGCATGGTTAAAAACTTTGGAACATGACCCACACCTGTTTCAATAGGCTTCGTACGGTACTATATGGACCGAAGTACAGTGAACAAGACACGATTTGGTCACAAGTGTTTTAACTGTGTGTCATTTAAGTCTACAAATGTGAAACCCCAAACTCAGTGTTGATCTATTGATAACACATGTAACATCCGCTTCCCTTTTTGACGAATCAAAGCGTCTAATCAACAGTTGATCGAGTCCGCGATTAATTCAAGTCAGAATCATGCCTTAATAATTGCTTTTCTTTTTTTTCTTTTTCTATGGTCTTTCCTTCAATGATAACTGTCCTTAGGTGCGGATATAGTTTTGAAGGTATGCGGGAGGTCTCTTGGTTCGCTATGGTCTCGTGTTTTGAGGTGTGTTCATGTTTCATAACTTGTAGGAGAAGATTCCTTCTGATTTTCACTGGCTCCCCATGTTTTTCCAGTGGGTTTTGGAGAACCAGATACGGGCGACATATCCTTTCTCTCCACCTCCGTGTTCGTTGCTATCGCTGTTGTCTGTTGATTCTGATGACGTGTCTTGAGTCGTCTTAAGGTGTACCCTGTTACGGCGGTATGTGTCTCCTTCTGGCGTTTCTACCGTGTATGATCTTTCGTCCAAACGACCAGTGACGGTTGCCTTTCTCCATTCCTTATCACCTAAGCGAAATGTGAACGACGTCGCCGTCGGACAGCTCTGGTAGGCTCCTTGAACCGCGGTTGTGGCAGTTGGCTAGCTCTTTTTAGCGCTTTCTTGAAAGCTTAGTTTCCCTTTCAGGATAGATCACTCGAGGTTGTAATAGTGATCTGGCAGTTGGCAATAGCGTCTTGGTGCGTCGATTCATCGGTCTTTGAGCCGGACTGGAGTCCAATCCTTGAGTCGGTGTATTTCGATATTCTAGGATTGACATGTACGGATCTCTTCCACTGTCAAGGGCTTTGCGGAGGAGATTTTTGGCAGTTTTCACGGCAAATTCTACTTTCCCGTTTGCCTTGGGGTAACCGGGGATGCTTGTTGGGTGCTCAAATTCCGACGTCCCAGCCAATTTCTGGAAATTGTCGGATGTAAACTGGGGTCCATTATCACTAATGACTTGGTCAGGGCATCCGTATCTTGCGAAGTGACTTTTCAACTTGCAAAGCGCTAGCTCCTGCCCAAAATTGCTGACAGCATGGAACCGATACGCTGACTCACCTGCAAGAATGTCCAATGGTCTTGGACACAGGAGCAAGAAACTGCCTTTCAATAAATACAGAAACTCGTCACACAGAAGCCGATTTTCAGCTACTACAAGTACAACCCTTCCAGTACAGTGTCCTAGCTATCCAATTCGATGCCAGTCAAAAGGGACTAGGCGCGGCCGTCCTCCAAGATCAGAAGCCTGTAGCGTACACAATTCGTGTTCTCACACAAACTGAGACACACTTTGCGTAGATAGAGAAAGAAATGTTAGCCATGATCGTCTGTGCCCTTGGGAAGTTTAAATAGTTTCCCTATGGAAGACACGTCACCATTTACAGCTATCACAAACTCCTTGAAGCAATTCTAGATCTAAAGAAGCCCTTAGCACATCCACCCCGACGACTACAAGGGATTATCATGACTTTGATATGCATTACGAATTAAAGAGAAAAGAATATGCACATAGCAGACCTCCTATTTAGAAATTCCTCGAAGGCCTGGCGTTATATTTCCCTCCCAATATGGCAATGGGTAAAGCGAAAGTGCACTCAGGTTACATAGGGCGCTTTCCATTCAACAAAAATTCCGGTTTGAAATTTCGGAAACTTCTCGTGCTCAATGGAACGGTACATTCCAGTTGCACAGACTCGACCCAAGCCACCGCGCGTTTTGTTATTGTGGCCCCGCAGCAGACTCAAAATTACACTCTAAAAGAGAAGAGTAAATACTGTTTATATCCTAAAGAACACTCGACTGTCGAAAAGCGGCGGTGGAAAACTAAAGGCGGAGGAATCCTATTTCGCGTAGAAAGCCTATGAAAGCAAGTGAAGGTAAAAAATTCACGTGAATTGAAACGATACTCTCAGAATATTCGAACGATTCGAAGCAATTCCTGGAACTGTACGGTAAATAAATTCGGTGTTTTGGCCAAATTTGTATTCAGCCAGGCTTTGTTGTATTCATTTCAGCTTAATTGACAAATTGCTTTAATTAAATATCGTGGATAGGTTTCAGACAAATAATACGCTGATTCTCACGGACTTTATACACACTTTTTCACCAAGTGTCGTGTTGTGTCGGTTATTTGACACTGTTAATGGCAAATATCAAAAATCGAAAAAAATTGCAACTGACTCAAACTATTTGAGATGTCATGGCTTTACTCACAGTACTTGACTTTCCATTGGAAACTACTTGTTCTTGTAAGCAGGATACAAAAGAGCGGTACTGGGGACAACAATTTTGGCAAATGGAAAGGCACATTTCGGTCCGACCGACCGAAATGAGCAGACCGGTCACTGTGGACCACCTTCAAAGCTGGTCCCGAGTATTCCGGTCGGAGTTTGACTAATAGTCGCCGATTGCGGGTCGCGGGTCGCGGGTCGCGGGTCCAATGTCGCGGTCGCGGGTCCAATGTCGCGGCAGGGGAAAATTATTTCGAGTTCGAGGTAACTGAGTGAAAACGAGTGATATGAAAAAAATATAAAGGGGAAAAAATCGCTTTTATGCATGATACTCTACGGTAGCCAATTTACAGGTTACGGATGTTAGAGTCAACAAAATAATGTCTCAAGAAAAGACCCAAAGGAAAAAGCTGGCCGACTTTTGTATTCACCGCAAGTTCATTTTGTTTTCTTTCTATCGGGCCCTGTTATGTATAAATTCAGCTTTGTATGTACTTATGCATAACAGTATCTGATAAAAAATGTCACCATAAGTTACCATTGTTTTCTTCTTGTCTATGAATTGCTCCCAAATGCTTAGGGGTGCATTCACCGAAAAATGTGCGATACACTTCATAGACTATAAATTATAAACGTTACAACAACTTAAAACCTTTGTTAAAAAAGGCTAACTCGGGCTCGACAAGCTACGAGTCTGTCGGTAGAAGAAACGAGAACTGTTTCAATTTTAACAAATGTTTTCGGCAAAAATAAAGAAAACGCTTGTTGAAAAACTTCCTGGGGCCCGTTTCTCGAAAGTCCCGATAATTAACGGGCCCGGTAAGCTGTCTCCGTTTACATTAAAAATCGAGGTTTTAATAGTTTTGCATCTAGCATGATAAAACTATCAGTTAGTGAAACAAAATGGAGTAGTTTGCTAGCCAGGACCAGCGCTCTTATTCTTTATATTTCGATTTGAATATTTGATTTCGGGCCCGTAAAGTTACCGGGACTTTCGAGAAACGGGTCCCTGGTCGCAAGCTCCGAAAATAAACTCTTTGCACAAGTAACTGGAAAGAGGAGGAGAGACGTTGGGCTTGAAGTGCCAGTAAAGTACGTTCAAGCGGGTATTCAAGGCATGAATTTAATATAGAAACAAGTAATAATCCACAGCAAGTGGGGATAAAGCTCGATCTTTATCCTCTCTTGTCCACAGAAAGGAGTTTGTTCCCACTAACGATTGAAATCCGGAATCCAAGCTCTACTAAGAGAGAATAGATCTTAGTCTTTTGGTTCTACTGACAAAGACTTGAATCCAGTACCTGGAATCTGGAATTACTTACCTAATTTATTCTCTTTTCTTAGCTCTGGTGGAGTTGATAACTTACCGTTTTCAGTGTCTGGTTTACTTTCTTTTTCAGCTTCATGATATCGGGCGTTATTATTTCCTTACCTACTTACTCACTTAGTTACGATGCATGTTTTCAAGATTTGACTGAGACGCACATTGAATGGCTTCCTATTGTCAGGTTGTCCTGGTTGCCATTCAGGTGAAGAGAACAAGAAGGTATATTGAACACTCTGGGTTGCCGTCTCAGTTGGAAAAATAAAAGCATTAAGCGAAAATCTTGCTTCGAGGAACAGACTCCTTTCTGTGGATTATTACTTGTTTCCATATTAAATTCATGCCTTGAATACCGCTTCAATGAAGTTTCATGCGCCTATTTACATTTTCTTTCAGTTTTGTCGAAAACATTTGTTAATATAAGAGTTCTCGTTTCTTCTACCGACAGACTAGTAGCTTTTTGATCCCGAGTTCGCTTTTTTTAAAAAAAGGCTTTAAGTTGTGGTAACGTTTATAATCTGTAGTCTATGAAGTGTATCGCATATTTTTCAGTAATGAACCCCTAAGCATTTGTGAGCAATTCATAGACAAGAAGAAAGCCATGGTAACTTATGGTAACTTTTTTATCAGATACTGTTATGCATAAGTATTTTCAAAGCTTAATTTACACATAACTGGGCTCGATAGAAAGAAAACAAAATGAACTTGCGGTGAACACAAAAGTCGGCCAGCTTTTTCTTTTAGGTCTTTTCTTGAGACATTATTTTGTTGACTCTCACATCCGTAACCTGTTAATTGGCTACCGTAGAGTATCGTGCTTAAAAAAGATTTTTTCCCTTTATATTGTGTTCATGTCAGTCGTTTTCACTCAGCTGTTACCTCGAACCCCAAATCATTATCCCCTGCCGCGACATTGGACCCGCGACCGCGACTTTAGACCTGCGACCGCGACATTGGACCCGCGACCGCGACCGCGACTTTGGACCCGCGACCCGCGACTATTGGTCAAACTCAATGGTCCGTTCCATTTGATGAACCAACCGAAATTTCCGGAATTTTGGGTTGAATGGAAAGCGCCCATATTCTCCTCAACACTCTTTGTACGTGCGACTCTTGTTTGTTTAGAGAGATGACTAACATTTTTAAAAAGTTAGAGGGATGGTACGTTAATTATAGAGGGTCGTGAAGGGGGGTACCAAATCCCAGTTCCCAGCCTAAATTTGGCCCAAATCCCAGTTCCCAGGCTAATTTTTGCCAAAATCCCAGTTACCAAATTTTCGGTGTGTATAACAGCGTTATTTGCATTGACGTACTTGATTTCTAGTACCATTTTGCGAAGAAACCTTTTCCGAAGCCATTTTTATCTTCCCTTCACAATATCTTCCCGCCATATGCAAACTTGCAGAACTTGTCCGCTGACCAGGAAAACTGACAGAACGTAACTATGCAACCGTGTAAGCCTGGTAGCTAGACCGCGGACGCGAAGGCGAAAAATACTGATTTCACGGTCTCTACTGAGGAGTGCGAGGTCTATTGCTACGAAATTTTATTTTTCTATTTCAAAATATTGGAGCAAAGACCGCTGAAGAGAAGAAATCCCATTCCCATTTTATAATTGTTGATCCCATTCCCAGTGGCTAAATCCCAGTCCCAGTGAGTAAATCCCATTTTCCCAGTCCACAATATGGCTAATCCCAGTTCCCATTTTACCCCTTCACGACCCTCATTATATCCTGGCTGAAGGTATGTATACTGAATTGCGTATCTGTGAGATACAAAGCAATCTTGCAACAGTACGAATGTTTGCAAACTTTGTCGCCTCGAACTTAATTGGGCGACATTAACACCGATTCACATCAATGCCCGTCTCAGTTCATACTTAAACGGAGCGCATATAAAGCCATTTTTACATTGCCACGGTTTCTGTGGATTTTCAGTTATATGCCTTTCTGCAGTTTCATGATATTGGCATGCAGGTTTACAGAATATTTTTTATAACTAGTTTGTACTTAACGTTCAGCGAACTGTTTTCAAAAGGACTGAAGGCTATACAATCATAATTGATCCATGGCATTTTTATCTCTTTACTTTTACAGATTGGTTGCTGGAGTAGAGATTGAAATTCAACCGTGAAGACAGTTCAGAATTCGCTAACTTTCGTAAGGTTCCTAAACAATGGAGGTAAGTTCTTGAACAGGTTACATGCAATACTTGTTGCTGCCACACCAACGCACTCAGTTTTTAAACTTATTTGAGACATGCTCTATTCTTTTTTTCCCGTGTCGGCCAAAGACTGAGAAAATATATTCGAAGAAGCCCGCTCAATCGAACGAAGGAGCAACTTGTTGGGTTGTTTCTTCCATAAACTATAGCATGTTGCCCTGTTACATGCCCTTTTCGCGTCGGTAAACACAGTAACTTCTGGCATATGAAAAATCAAAAACCCTGAATCTAGAGTGGAGAGCCAGATTCTGGACTTCATTCTTTATTTATTGGATGGTTTCGATCGTTATTTTTGATGAGGTGACAGTGAAAACCAGCAATTTTTAAAATAGAAGAGACTCATGTGAGGGATCCCAGACATTTAAACTGACTTCTAGACGAAAACCGCGGATGAAATGAGGATAAGTTTACTAAATTGTAATTTTTTTCAGTAGACCGTTTTCTTTTCTTCATTAGAGATCTTGGAGGCAAAGATATCAAGCTAAAGACGATGAGAAGGCCTCAGCCATGGCACCAGAGCTTTCCCGCAAAGAATATGAACAAGGTCAGCCTGAAAGTCGAAGCCAGCATCACGTCGAGGTAACATTGCCCGATTGATATTGCTCGATAACCTATACGTAGGGGCGCCCAATGATTATTTTCTGTAAAATGTCTGGAATAAAAGAAATTCTGGATAACCTCTCCGTTCGTCTAACATGTATGTTCGGAATGAAAAAATTGCTTCCCTAAAATTATGGTTACTCCGTGTCCTCGCAGTCTTGACAAGACCCGGCCTTTGGGAGAGCTACAACTTTTGAGACAGCCAAGATTCCCCCAAAACATCTGAACAGATAGATAGTGTTTGGGACAGCTCCAAACTAACGAAACAGACTTTCTAAAGCGTTGAGTCTCCGTCTGTAGACTATTATGACTAAATTGGCTGATTTAGGTCTTTAGGTGCCGCTATATGCTGACGAGCCATCACGCGATCAAAAGCAAAAGTCGATGCGATTCAGGCAATTTTATTTTGTCCGAACAAATTAACGCTCGAACGTACATACCCATCCGTATAGTAGTACAAGGGGGGTTAATGGAATCCCTCCCTTGAATTTTTGATGTGTTGCATTATTTCGAAACGATTTTACTGTCTGAGGTACATTTTATGGATGGTGGTGCTGCTGGAGGCCTGTGACGTCACCAAACTTGGTCGCCATCTTGAATTAGAAATCAGGTGAAGACGGAGAGAACTGGCCATTTTTTATGTTTGAAATGTCAAATAACACATAAATAAGTAGTTTGCTTCATTTTATCCACAAACTTGACTTTTTTCGTTAAAACAAGTTGAGAAAACAGGCATTTTCACCCAGAAATGGCTTGACACCTACTACTTATGACATCATGTTTCGTTACTATATTAACTAGAAATACGTGTGTCACAAAACCTTGCGAAGCACTCGAGGAGGCCCATAAAATATGAGGGATGGAAAAGGGGAGAAAATTGGTGTAAATAATAACTATTTTTCCCAAATGGGTGCGAGAGATAAAAGAAGAGCTAATGAAAAAGTCAGATTTCCAATGTTTGACCGTCTATGAAGAAACTAAACAAAACCTCGTAAGGGATGTGGCATCCCACCCCCTCTTGTAGAACCGCGGGTTAAAGCGCGTGTCACTGGCTTAACAACTTGTACATACCACTAAAAGTTTACTACTGCGCATGTCCTCCTTAGTTCCCTAGCTACATTCTTCTTCTTCATTCTTATTTTAGCCACTCACCCCAGACCGCTTTGAAAGTCTAACTTAACCTTTCACAGAATGAGAATTAAGAAGGATTAAATTTCTTTGCTGGGTTAAAAAAAAGGGTTATATATCTTAGTCTCAAACACAGTTGAATCAATTATTTTCACCTAGAATCCAAAAACGTAGAAGTTTGTAAAGAATTAAAATAAGATTTCATTACATTTCTACCTTTGAAACATTTGATAAAATTGTTAATATTAACTGCTTACCTCCGAAGTCCTCGGTGTTTATGTAATTGCAAACTCTGCCAATAATCGTTCTCCGTCTTGTCCTTATCAGCTGGGTCCCAAGAAAGAGGCTAAACAGTTCATTTTGGCTTTATTTTGTTTAATCGAAATACGTTACTTATAACTTATTATAGACAGATTTTTGAAAACGTTATTGGAAAGTGGATCTTTTGTGCCTCTAAGGTAGCCATTATGAAAACTAAGAGTGCAACCATTGCTTTTTATTTTGTCTTCTCCTCCTTTCTTCTACCTCGCTCTTTCTTTTTCTCATTTCCTTTTCCTTTTTTATTGTGATTTTGAAGATTATCAGGCCCAAGAAACCTATCTTTTGAGGCCTTTTCACTCAACTGACGACAAATGTCATTAGACTGGTTTTCAAAAAATCGGCTAGATATACACCTATATATATTTATTACTTACGGTTATCTAAAAGAATCATATTTACACAAGTGGGCGCTCTGACTCTATTCAGCCAAAATTCTGGAAATTTCGGTTACAAACCAGATGGAACGGACCATTTCGGTTGGGGCCTACCGGAGTATTTGGGACCACCTTTGAAGGTCACCACTCTGACCGGACCGCTCATTTCGGTAGGGCGGATGGCCCTTTCCATTTGACATAGTTGTTGTCCTCAGTACCCCTCATTTGCATCCTGCTTTCAAGAACAATAACCAAACTTGTGGTGGCAGTGGGTCCGGTCAGCACAATCGGAATGCACTGTTTCACTTGGGACGTGGAATTTCCCATCCTCGGAGACCCAGGGGCAGATAGTGGGGGCGAGGGAAAGTCTAACCGAGGGGAAAAATAATGCACAAAGAAAAGTAAAGAATGGCCAGAAGAGCCCCTGGGGACAATGTCTTACCAGACCAGTTCCAAAGGTCGCCGCCGTTCTGGCTTCTGATTGGTGCCAGAAAACTTGGTTTTTCTGGCACCAATCAGAAGCCAAAATGGCGGCGACCGTTTGGAACTGGTCTGGTAAGACATTGTCCCCAGGGGCTCTTCTGGCCATTCTTTACTTTTCTTTTGTGCCATATTTTTCTGCCTGTTTAGACTTTCCCTCGCCCCCACTATCTGCCCCTGGGGCTCCGAGGATGGGAATTTCCGAAATTTCAAACAGGAATTTTTGTTGAATGGAAAGCGCCCTTTATTTCTAAGGAGGGATTCCAAATGCCACAAGCGCAAGACAACGACAGAGAGGAAGGACTTTCACGGGCTTTGGCTCACACAGCTTTAGGCCCATCAGACATGGACTCAAGAAGACACCCAAGTGTGGATTCAAAAGACCAAAAACTGAGACACATTTCCGCCGGAGGTATGTTTCAATCGTCAGTTGCTCATTTGTTTCGAAACAGTTTGTCGGAGACAATACAGTATTTTTGCATCACTTTAAAAATGCAATTTGAATTTATTTGACATATTTGCATTTTAAATGATAAGTTTTCTTTCTGTTGAATTCAAGCATTTATATTTTTATTTCATTCCCGGTTTAATTTCCCAAATGCTTTTTGTTCATTATTGCCTATTCTGCCGCATTTGAATATATTTATATAGATATTTGCGCCTTAAAAGTTTTTGAAATTAAAAAAAAAATTGTGGCGGTGGTGGAGCTAAAACAAACAAACAAAAATGTGGTGGTGGTGGTTGTATCTAACTTCGCTATAGAGCTTGTCACGGGTTTCTACACCATCTCGAAGAGTAGGCTAGCCTGCGAACAGCAGACGTATTTCCGGTCGTCGCTTCTCTCCCTCCGAAAAATAACAACGTTATTTTTCTGAGGGAGAGAAGCAACGACCGGAAATATGTCTGCTGTTTGCAGGCTGCGAGAGTAGGCAAATGCGTGAGAAATTGCAGTGTTTGTATAGAATTGAATGTCGAAAAATTTCTGTAAAACGGTTGTTCTGAGAAAAAAAAAAAAATATATATATACATATATATAAATTGCAAACAAAAGCTATACAGCAAAGAATTTTAATAACAAATTTTGGGGGCCGTTACTGTGCTTGAACTTCTCCAGACGCTTGCTTTAGATTTTCCATATATTTGCAAGTAGTTCTAGCGCTTGTAGCTGCATGTAACGCCCTCAAATGATTTCAGTAGAATCGTTTGGCGTAAAGCTTTAGTTTACAATTTATAGCGGAGCTCCACGCGCGCTCAAGGGGAGCCCCATAGCTAAGAAAATTTGGTTATGACGTCAGTGTACGACCCCCCATCTGTACAGACGCTGGGGAAGGGGGAAGAGAGTCAGAGGTCAGCCCGTCAGGAGAGGAGCATGTTATAGCTGAGGTGAAATTTTGCATTTCAAACACCTCGCTCGTTTCGGCCGTAAATCAAATGCACAGACTTTTCAGTAGAGAGAGAGAAAAAAAAACGAGTCTTTCTTTACACTAAATTTTAATGTCTACGTTAACTTAGATAACAGGGAAAAAGCTAGAGCGAGAAATAAGTAACAACGGAGACCATTTTCGTTGGACGAAAAACATGAAAATTTTAGAGCAGCGGTTAGAAAATGAGAAATGCTAGTGGCTAGCATAGTGAAAATGAGCGGCAGTGACAAAGCAGAGTGAACAGGAACACAAATATTCCCTCCATAAAACGTGTAAAGAGGAAGTTAAAAGAAGTCTCATGTTTTAGTCGGGCAAAACAACGGCAAGGAAATGTACAAAACAGTGTTTATTTGCTACTTAGATCTGTTGTTGTTGTTTTTTACTTTTCTCATTGTTTTCACCATTTCTTTAGTATTATGTTTATTTTATATTTTCTTTGAGGAAACTATAAACATTAAAGAGAGCTTCGCTTTTAGCCCTGGCTAAATCTATATATTTCTTTCTTTAGAACAGCCGTTTTACGGCAATTATTCGGCACTAGATTGTCATACAAACACTGTAATTTATCACGCGTTTACCTACTCGTCAAGATGGCGTTGAAAACCGTGACAAGGCCTGTTCACAATAGGAATTAACTTTAATTACAAATAAACTGTGTCAAACGAAATGTCAATGTAGGGTCGTTGTGGGGTCAATGTGGTGGAGGGAAAATGAAAATAATAATAATAAAAAAGATAAAAGTGGCGAATAAATTAATTGTGGAGAAAGGCGGAGGGAGGTGGGGTAAGTAAAACACAGTCTTTGGTGCTAAAAGAACTGGTTGTCTTCTTGCTCATTAATATGTACGATTTTCCCTTTAGTAAAGAAAACGTGCACATAATTACGTTACGGCTTAGTAATTTTAAGACACAGGCGAGTTAAAGGTTGTTTCTTAGACACCATGAATTAACCAATAAAAACGTTTCTTATTACCCAATAATCAACCAATCGAAAACCAAGACATTTATCGACCTCAAAATAACAAGAAAACCTTTCAGACCGATCAACTCACTTAAAAATAGCCCATTACCTAATCTTGATACAGAATCCACCGAATTATATTCATGAGATAAAGACAAAAGGCTATGACTTCATAGGTGTACAAGTATTCCCCCGCAAATTAATGATATTTCCCCACAAAAAAGGATAATTCTGTCCTTAACATACTACGTTAGTCTACCTCAGGAGCACACGCAGAATACTGCATTGGGATTATGATAGTACTTTTAAGAAAGTATTTTATCTTTTTTAAGACAAATTGTATTAACAGAATCAGCAGCGGCGTTAATGACATACGGTGTTCACCCATCAG
Organism: Porites lobata; assembly: GCA_942486035.1. Lineage (NCBI taxonomy): Eukaryota > Metazoa > Cnidaria > Anthozoa > Scleractinia > Poritidae > Porites > Porites lobata. Next base: position 1,272,029 of record CALNXK010000013.1, read on the forward strand.
TGAAATTGTTGTTTTTTACTGAACTTTTCCACTTACACACAGGATTTGGCGTGTCATGTTTTATGAGGTTATTTAGAAAATTTTTTTTCAGATTACCTTTTCTATATTTTTAGGTGGAGTTTGCTCAAAGCAAGGATATCAACAGGCAATACCTCTGTGCCTACCAAACAATTGCAATTGGGATTCTGAAACTGGTCAGTATGTTCAAACAGAAGAGGAACATCGATCCCTGTATGTGGTGGAAGAGGCCCTTGAACAGCTCAGGAAAATAAAAGGTAAAATTGTCAGTGGCTATTCATTGCCCAATGGCACTGTCTAGACTGTCAGCCTTTTTTCTTAAAATCTGCCTAGTTCTTATCTCATCCAGCGCTATTGCAAACCACGACGGTATTATTAGAATAAGGTATTGAGACGAGACGAGAAAGGACCATTCTCGTCCCCAGAGCCTGTCGTTTGTTGGTCACGTGGTCCAAAAACGAGGGTCTCTGGAAGCAGCTGTTACCGGAAGTCAGAAAATTTCTGACATCTGGTCGCGCATGTGCAGAAGTTACAAATATCACTGTTCATGCTCATAACGGATTTTTGTCTCTTACCGCTCGACTGGGGAAAAAAAAATTACTTCCTGAGGTCTCTCTAGAGAGTGGCTTCTTTGGGATGCTTTGAAAATACAGACTTTACTAAACTTGGATTAGCTAATAATTTGGAGTTAAAAGAAGACATTAACAGAAACCGGCTGAACACACTGTTGGTTTGCAGAACCGAGACAATTAATCGACAGACTATCGTCTGAGTTATGTGTTTTGTTTTCAATACATTTGGCGAACAAACACTGGGAAAGCAAGATCTCGAAGATCAATATAATGCGGGAAAAAGCCAATCTAAAGAGGTATCTTGTTCCATGTGCTGCAAATGCTATCTTACTTCAAAACGCTTTTTGAAACGAAACCATAAATGTGTTGTGTTAAGAAAGTAAAATTTATTTCATTTCACTCGAACTACATGTGTGTTTTTTCCTATGTTTACTTCCTTTGGAGGTGTTGCATGTCTTGGTATTAATTTTGCACATGAGCTTTTGTGTACAACAAGAGTTAAGACAAGCAAAGGATTTACGTCAAAACAAATGAATATTAATCATTTTACCAATCCAGGGTAAAAAACATATAGTACAAGGTTTGTCCAGGAGAAGTGACAGTCTAATACACGGCCGTTTTTCTCCATGGCAATTTTATACAGCACTTAAAGGTAACCCGAGTGAATCAAATTCCAGTTCAGTTCTCTCTGAAACTTAAGCCCGGCCCCAGTTTTCTAACCCTGATCATAAAACTTCAGGGTCACTTGGTGTTTATGGGGACCATTCAGTGTTCTGCTAAAAAACAATTATTTACCGAGGTGGAGGTGGCTAGTGGTGGACCCGGGACGCGAGAGGGGCGACACTGAGGTGAATAATTGTTTTAGTATATACTAAAACAGTGAGATAATTGAGCACCAAAATGATGATTTTCAACACATTTACTGTTGCCAATGATTACAATTTTGGGGCGCAATGACCGAACGGCCGCGGCCGTAGCTTTTTCTTGCCGACAAATAAACTTTTGAAGGCATTTGTTAAACTATACTTGAGGGGAAATTTCTTGAAAAGGAGTTGTGAATTCTCTTTTTACCATTCCGTTAAAAAAGTATTTTTAAAATTTAGTTTAAAGCTTATTTATGAACATGTCGCTCGCTCGGAGGGACTGGAGGTGAATCAGTGAATAGCGCTGGATAGTTACTGATTGAGTAGCCAATCAAAGCGCGCGAAAAACAATATCCACAGTTTTATTATATACTAAAAGGATATATTCTCCTGAAGATTTCAGGTATCATCTCCTAACTAAAAATCATCATCAGTCACCTCAAAAGGAGAGTTTTCAATAATTTTGCTGTCAGACTCAGGAAATCATGAATACTTGAAAAATGTTAACTGTTGTAGTGACCAATCACCGTAAAATTCAGTACACAAACCACAAACTAATTACCATTGCTGTTTGAGGTTTTGTTTTCTCACCCCCTATTAGCTTTTTCTTTGCAAGGCAATAGTATTCCTTATTATTTGTGGTGTTCATGGTTTTGTAACTTTCACAGTATAGGTGAACTCTTGTCACTTCTGTTGTAGGGGTATAAACAGTTATATGTACTTTTGATCACGGTTTACTAATAAAAAGAGTCTCCCAGGACACTATTTTAGTAGGTAGTGATGGTAATCGTTCAAATGCATCCACAGAGAAACCTGTTTAAGTTCCCTTATGGAGCCCATGGGTTACACATCTTTGGGGTTTTAAGGTTTGTTTTCTTTCTTAGGGGAGGGCTTATAACCAGTGGGACATTTTTCTTGTTTACTGGTAAATGAGCCTATAACTGGCGGACGTATAAGTTGGGGGGGGGGAGGCTTAGAAGCAGTAGTTTATGGTAGCCTGTTACGAACATTCAGGTATTGGGGAAGGTGCCAAGAGAACAACACTTAAAAAACCTGCATTTTTTATTAATTATGCTCTACTTCTCACTAACTGAATGCCTAGAACACTTTATCACGTAGCTGTACTTTCTTATCTGGAACAGTGAAATGTAGAGTAATATACGCACTGTATATAGACTGTAGGCTTTAAGAGATCCCCCTTAAGTAGTACACTTTGAGTAACACAACCTGAAAGCATTTTCTTGGGTAGCTGCACTCATTATGTTTTGAAAGTGGAGTTCCAGACCTGGTTTGAAATTGAGGATAGAATTTTGGATCAGGCCCGAAATAGGAAAGTCCAAATCACATAGTTTGGTCAAAATTTGGCAAGGCAAGAAGCATACTGTAGGGCCAACCTGAACTGATTTTTTGGGGGTACTCGCCCTTGCAAAATAGAATTGAGAATTCCTAGGATTTTCCTAAGAATTCCTAGGAATCAAGGTGTGAAATTTCATGGTAATTGGAACATTGAATTCCTAAGAATTCCTAGGAATTCCAAGCTTTGCTCACCCATCAGTTGGCTTGGAAAATATTCCTAGGAATTCTTAAGAATTCCTAGAGGAATTGAAAGAATATAAACAGAATGATTACTTCTTAGGGATTCCTAGGAATTTCCCAGGAATTCCTAGGAATTCCTTGCAATAGCTTGGAATAGCTAGGTCAATAGGGATGTAACAAATCGACCTGCTGCCCGAATTAAGGGATATTTGAATCAAAAACTGATTTGCATTTAAACTCTTATGTTAAGGAAGTTAATACTAGAAGTTGCTGTTTTGCTCTCTGAACCAGAAATCCATAAGGCAAATGTACAAAAACTGAAACAATGTTTATTCCAGTAATAACTGAAGAATAGCTCTCCATGTTAACTAAAAATACTTCTTCCGCTTTAACTTGACTTAAAAATTTCACTGCACTGATTGTTTAAATGTTCCAAAAATTACAACAGTGACCTCAAAAAATCTAATTTTAAGACAATGACTTTTTGTGAGGTAGGAATCAAATAATTCAGTATAATGACTGTAGTCCTTATATACATATTAATAAACGTTCTTGAAAAATAAATAATTATTTTGTTGTAAATAAATTGACCAATTTTCTCTATAATGATAAGTATATTATTTCTAATTGAATGTATCATAAATTATAATCTTGACATTAAATAAGCAGCAACCAATTCAAAATTAAACGAATAACTGCAAATACATACACTTAAATACATGTACTAAATTTTTAAGTGCAATGAGAAAATTTCTGCAACAATCATTATTTTCTAGAAGTTGTCAACTGTTTTTACAATCACAAAATAATTCATTACATTAAAATTTTCTAATAATCTGACCAGAAATTAAAGGTCAATACCATTAATCAAATTTTCAGAAATAGCCACTTTAATTTTTTTAACTTGTTGTGACATTATAATATCTTCCTGAGCTACAAACAATAAAATTTGCACTTAAATTTTCATAAAATTTCATCACTAGAAAAATAGTGTTAAGCCCTCATTACTAATTTACAAATGACGGATGGGGACCTCTGTGGGCATGGTCCACATTTGGCTTTGAGGATATGAAAGGGACTATTATGGATTTGACACATGGCACAGGAAATGATTATAGACAGGTACCAATAAGAATAATACTATATTTATCTCTAACAAAGAGAAGAAAAGATGTGTAGTTGCAGTTTTATTTCTCCCAAAAATCAATGTTAGATTTGAAAAATGTCATTAGTGGTATAAACATCCAAATTAGCATCACAACAGGCCGCACATATAGTGTTCTACCTGAAAGCAATAGTATTGGCTATTACTCTGCTGTCCCTTGCCCATTCTATGGCTACGTAAGTGTTGATTTCCCGTACAAATCTTTAAATACTTAGGATACACTTACATGGTATGATATGCAAAAGAAGTATTTACTATTCACTCAGATCATAGAGTTCTCCAAAGAAACAGGTTGTTGATACTTGTACATAGAAACAGTATGCAGAAATCCAACATAGTTGGTAAAACACCGGTAATCCTAGCCCTTCAACCCCTTAGAGTGACCAACAATAACAGTTTATCCTTACTATGATATTGTGTAGTTCACAACTTGCAGCTCCTGAATATTGTCACAGCCACTTACTTTTCCAGAGTCGGCTGCCTATAACTTCAAAAAAATTTGAAACCCCTGTACCTATATGTTCAAAGCAGGAAAATTCTAATACATACAATATTTAATAACTATTTCCTTTCAACAAGATGAATAATATAACATTTAATTTTCATTTTATCATGATTAGTAACATATATTCATTGTAATATAGCTTTTTAGTTAATTGTGGTTGTACTTCAGATTTTTTGAAGGAAAAAGTTAATACATTTTCTACATTTGGCAGGCATTAATTCTCTCAGCAGAATGTTACCTATGAAGACCATGTCATAAAAAGGAGTACTGATGACTTGAAGTGAAAATTTTCATGGACTATGACCTTTCATGGCCTTTTCATCTTAATGGCTCATGAAAATTAATCACTCACCCCTTTCATGGGGGTAAGGGAAGCAACACTAACACCATGAAATTGTCCTTAAAATCACATGAAACTGATCTGTATGAGCAATAACCACGTGTATGAAACCTAGCATCAAGAGCCGGGGGGTCCCTTGGCTATTATCAACGTGGAAGAAAAAATGGAAGGAAAATGGAAGAAAAATAGAACCAAAAAGAAATCCCTAGCTGTTTGATTCCCTGCTTACTTGTTGTATTAATATCCACCAACTTGAAATCTTAGTGACATCCCTACCTACATGTTTAGACAACACATAGATCTATATACATGTAGTGTAAAGTAAACTATCGCTACAGTCATGATTGAAAAAAAAAAAGTAAAACATAACCTGTTCAGGTGCAATCTCTAGATAGTGAGATAATGTAAAGTAACAAATACCTAGTCATGATTGAAAAAAAATATAAAAACATACCCTGTTCGTGGAATCTCTAGATAGTGTTTGTTTTTAATCCAAATGACAATATCAGCTGAATATTCTCTTTTTCGTAATTTATTTTATTCAACATACACATCACCACATTCCACATACATGCATGTGAATAAACATCTTCAAATAATTAATACAGTGCATGAATATGAAAAAAAAAACAAAACAAAATGACTGCTTTTTCCAATGTCGCCGATGCAGCCTTCTGAACTGAAGGTCCACACATCAGGCAAGTGCCAGTGCTAGTTGTTTTTGACCTTACTATTGCAGCGATTATTAAGATTACATGTACCAGAAGAATTTAATATATAACCTTATGCAACTTATACTATGAATTAAAGTTCAAATGAACAAACCTACCGGCTGTATTCTAATATTTTATATGTAAGTTCAAGTCTCAAGTCCTTATAAATTAACTGGAAAATTCATTGCTTCTAACTTGTATAGTAGCCATTGGAAACTCATACTGCTATTTTTTCTCCTATTTTATCTAACATTGGACTTGACAAGTCTGCTATAACCTTGTAGCGCCAGAACATACAGTTTTCAGAGTATTCCATTGACTATTTGCAACAAAGTAGGGTACAGTTATTTCGATCTGCAGTAAACAAAAAGCAGCAAAAAGGGATCTGATCAACGGCATATCTTTGCATGCATCTTTGAACTTTATAAGCTTATTTACGCAAAGTTATTAAAAAACATACCTTTCCATATTAATCCAGCTGAGTAAACTCACTTGCAAACATGCTTTATGTGAACACAAACTTCGCAATAGTGATCAATTTGTCTCGAAAATAACATGGATAATACGAAAATACTTTGTTGCTAGTCCGCGTGAATTTGAACTATTCAAGGGAAGTTCGTTTCGCACTTTTCTATTGGTTCAAAAGTCGCACGTGACAAGGTAAATCAAATCGTGCATGTGCCAAAGGCACGCGTGGAAGCCTGGGAAACAAGAAAACATGGCGGCTAATCTTGCGGGTCAGCACTCGTTAACATTCGTCGAAAGGCCCTCTTATCTTCGGTCGGATTTCGTAAACGTATGACGTCACGTTCGCCTCGAAGTTAAATATGTGATTCATCTGCACTTCGATCGTCTGTATCCGACTTGTTTGATTTTTGGTGAGAGATTTTGTCCCACTTTTTGGATCATTCCTCGATTGATTCCAATCAATTCAAACAAGAAGATGCCACTGCCTCCGTTTAAAGGATGTTTTGATGTTTCAAGTGTCTTCTTACTCCGCGGGGAAAAGGAACTTTTAGTGGATGTTACTTAATAACATCCTTTGAATGGCCCGAGATTATGGAATGCCGTTTGTATCAAAAATACTTCTTACCATATGTAAACCTTTACATTAAATATATAAAACATTTTGCTTTATGAATAAAACTTCTTAATTTTAGTAGTAAGGTTATAGTGCACAATTAAAACTTGTTACAAAATATATAAAACTTGTTGAAAAATATAAAACTTTTAACGATACATAAAACTTGTCAATATATAAAACTTGTCACGCAATCTAGAAAGGTGCAGGGGCGGTTGCTTGGCAAGGTCGGCATTATATTCTACCCACCAAAACCACATCGATCGAGAGGGACTGAGATTGAATTTTGAATAACTTAAAAGTCGTAACCGAAGATTCTCAGAAAATGTACGGATGATATGCACGAACAACCGAACATCCGAATACTAGATCGGACGTTCTAACCACTGAACCACCAGGGCTCTAGCGTTAGCGAGGTTGGAATTCTACTATACCAGTAGAGTGTACTACACTTCTGTACTGAGAGCTGAAAGAAAGAGAAAGGCTCGAGAAAGGCTGCGTCCATTTCACAGTTGTGGGGGTGCAGAAAATATATCAGGGGGGTACAGTTTCATGCATAATGACTGAGATGTTAGTAAGATGTTGGAAACGAGCAAAGCGGCGAGAACGAATCACGAAGTTCGCTGGTAAGTGCTCGTTCTTTCTCACGCGGAGAAAAATCAAGAACAACCTCTGGAGCCAGGGTAGCTAGGTGTAAATTACAGCGAGTTTTATATCCCCCCCCCCCCCACTGCAAGAAGAGGATTCTTTCCGGCATGGATTTTATGGACTATATTGACTTCCAAAATTATTTAGGATTGACTCCCAAAATTCTAAATTTGTAAGACTTCTGAATGTACATTCACAATTGCGTTTTTCGCTGCCGTTTCATAATTACGATCACAAGCAACGAACCTTGAAACACACAAACACACAAAACGGATCAAAATCCACCAATCACAAATCACAAACCTTGACCTTTTGAACCCGTTAAAGTAAAGTTTTGTTTTCTAAGAGGTCCGTTAAGATGATTGACGGCAGCGAAAAACGCAATCGTCAGTTGGCTTTTGAACTTCAGAATTCGCATGTTTGTGAAAAGCGCAGTAATAGATGAACCTAGGGCGCGATCCATTCAACCAAAATTCCAACTGGTCCGACCGGGAAAAGTGGTCCACCTCAAAAGGTGGACCCGTTTTTTCGAAACTTTTCCGGTTGGACCGAACCGGTCCATTGAGTTTTGGACCGAAATTTTCGGAAATTTTGGTTGAATGGATCGCGCCCTTAGATACACACCAAAGTTCCCAAAATCTTTGTCCACTTTGAAGCAGGAAAACTTGGTCGTCGATCTCGTTTCAAACTCTGCGATGAGTTCTCAGCAATTTTCCTATCGAACGCGGGTTCGTAACTTAAAATTCCCGCCATGATCTTCTTGTTTGTTTCCGGGGATAAAAGTAAAAAAATAAAATATTTTGTATGTGTAAACAATAACAACTTGTAAAAACCATGATTAAAATTTTCATTGTGTCAATAATTATTATGCTTTAAGAGTAGGGTCTTAAAAAGTCCGTCAGTACTTTGCAGAAGCGTAACTATAGGCCTAGAAAAATTAAAACCCTTGCCTCTTTGGAGATTTAACAATGGTTATAGGAAAGGGCTCATATGTGCGGTCTGGACAGGTCGAGTGGTTTTGGTGGATGTAGACTTCAACATCCACCAAAACCACCAACAGTGTTTGGGGCTAGATGTGTATCAAGCCCCATGAAATATCTGAAACATGTTTTAAAACTTTATGCACAATATTTGCCGAAATACAGTTATACTCGTTATATTCATCCTTTGTTGGCGAGAACGCGATCTCCCAAATATAATAAAGCTCAAAGCAAAAGAAAGGCGAATCCCCGAGAGGCGAATACATCAAAACATCGTAGGCATCTTTCATCTTTCCAGTCCAGCACCCAATGAAACCCTTTGCTTTTGCCTTACTCATAGTCTTTCTCTTGGCCAGTAATACATGTACCAATGCAATTGAATAGCACAATTTTTGCTTACGACTGTCGTACGCGTCTAGCACATGTCATGACTTTATGACAGATTGTCCAAAATTAGACACATGATGCATGCTAGTCACACATGATAGTCTTAAGCAAAAATCATACTGTCTAAATCAGCCTTTATTTAGTAGTCCGATATTATTAAAATTACAAAACAGGTTACATGTATGTAGGGATTCAGGAGCAAGCAATGTCAGTCATTAAACATTAACAAAAACATTTATAATAGTACTATCTGTTCTATGGATATTTTGCATGTTTAATTCAAAGTTGTGACAAAACTTTTTGCAGAAGGCCTTGACATGTGCAGTGTCCTATCCAGTCTTTCCATTATCCATGATTCATCGCGCAAAATGCATGTAAAAACATTCGCCATGATGGAGGACTAAAAAAGAGACTGCGAACCAACCCTTTGCCAAGCAACCGCCCCTGCACCTTTCAGGATTGCGTGACGAGTTTTATATATTGACAAGTTTTACGTATCGTGAAAAGTTTTATATTTTTCAACAAGTTTTATATATTTTGTAACAAGTTTTAATTGTGCACTATAACCTTACTACTAAAATTAAGAAGTTTTATTCATAAAGCAAAATGTTTTATATATTTAATGTAACAAGGCTCGAAATAATTTCCGGAGAGACTTCAGACACGATGACCGGCCAAATTCATTTTAACTCGGTCACTTATCGTTTCTGGCCGGTCAAATTTATGAGACAAATAACTCTTAAAACAAGGGCCACAAAACAGCTGTGGGTTCAGATATTTCGCGGGGTCGAGGGGCTGCGAAATTTGTTAGAAATCTTATCTAATACATGTCGATACAACATTTTGAAACTTATCTCGGCTATTGGGGCTGTTAATTGCCGTCAACTTCATCCCCACAACGAGCGAACAACATTCCAAAACTACCAGGCATAAGTTATGTTGGGGACAACTGGGCACTAGTCATGATGTTTTAAAAAGCTTTGCCACTGGCTCATTTCTCGAGACACTCACTGAAGCCATGTTTACATAAATTCATGTCAGATTTATTTATTTATTTATTTATTTATTTATTTAGGCTTACTTATTTTATGCTTTGTAATTAAACTGTACGTTTTGGTTTGAAGCCATTGATACTATGAAGTCTTCATCTACACGATATGTGCAAGTTATTTCTTAGGTTGCCCTTCAGGTCAGTGGGTTTGTTCAAGATTTTTTGTAATATGTTTCTTTAACGGTACATCAATGAATGAATGGTGGAATCAATACTTTTAATTCAACTTAAGTAACCTCTCAGAGTTTTGACTTGGCTTCTTGTTGTTTTGTCAAAAATATTTCCTGTAAAAACTGAAAGGGGAGGGTCCAAAGAATTTGGAAATGGTATCTTCCCATCTGCATTAGCCCTTTCCTCTCTGTAAATAATCCCCACTCCCTGATTTCTTTGAGGTCTTGCTTGAATATTAGTTTATAAGTGTACCTTAAAGCCTCTTCTGCTGTAATTGTTCCTTCAACTTTTACAGTAAAGGCATGTCATTTGTTTTTTGTTTTCTTGTGCGTTATTGGCTGTGTGATTTGACTGGTGGGTCGATTTTGGTGCACTCTCGATCCTCTTTTCTCTCTATATATGATAATTTGTTTTCTTATTCAGCATCAAAGTGTTGACCAAATTACACTGGAATTATGCTGCTTGTGAGAGGCATCTGTTCAACTGAAATGCCCCATACAGTGGCGCATCCAGACCTTCAGATAAGGGGGAGCCTGGTCATCCAGACCCTGAGATAAGGGGGGAGGGAGGGTGGTGTCCAAAAAAATTTTTTTCGGCCCTTCAGGCCTCAGTTTGGTCCAAAAATAAGGGGGGGCCCGGGCTCCCCGGGCACCTCCCCTAGATCCGCCACTGCCATAGAGAGGAGTATTAAATTTTGCTATAGCTATGATCTATCATGTGGGCAACTATTGTGCAAAGAATTTTAGGTCTGATTTGACCGATCTATATGGATGTTTGTTACTACGAAAAGATGTATACTTACAACAGTTGAGATAAATGCAGATTTTTAACATAGAAATTAACTGCTGTGAACCCAGATTATTGTCTGTTAGTAAGAGGTGCATGTAATCTTATTGGAAGTGTTGGTTAACAGAGGCTCTGTACAGTACGTGATGGAAATTGGGATTTTTTCCCCTGCTCAAGTTCTGTGCAAACTAAATGTTAATGCTATAACAGCATTGAATGTTAATGCTGCCATTTACAACAGTAGTTTAACCCATTCGCCCCTGAACCGCCCGTAACCGCCCGTGCGGATCCAGGTCCTTCCTACCCTTTGTGACGTCATCAGTTTTAACGGTCAAGGACAACTTTCTTCGCTAACTTGTGCAGAGTGAAGAGATCTTTCAAACCATACCAGAATGAGCACAATTCAGTCAAGGACACCGGAGAAAGAGGCAAAAAACCACGTGACAAGGACCTGAAAATCCTCATGAAAATCTTGTTCCATTACCCACCTACCTTTCCTTTCACCTAATCCTAAGATCCGGAAAGCTTTCCTAAAAACTCTTCCCACCAAAATGAAGCCTACTAAATGCCCAGCAAGAGAAAAAAAAAATGAGGCAAGAAAAGCGAAAAAAGAAGGGAGGAGAGAAAGCGAAAAGTAAAAGTCGAAATTTTGCTTTCTGCGCATGCCCGAACTTCGCAAGCTGATATTTTGCATCTGGATCAGAAGGCCGCCAAGTGTACGACCTGTAAACCGGTTTGTGGTAAGTTTTAGGTCTTTATAGCACGACAGTGACCAGAAAACCACTCGACTAGCTTCAAAACGCGTTTTTCGGCAAAATCTCCAGGAGCGAATGGGTTAAGAACATGAGTGATGTTCAGAATACTGAAAGTTTAAAAATATTTCATTGTCTAACAATGTAAATTATAATCATTATAATCATTACTATTACGTTATTATTATATCAATTACAGTGAAACCTCTATTAAGCAGGCACCTTTGGGACCTTCCCAAGTGTCTGCTTAATAGAGGGTGTCCGCTTAATAGAGGTTTTAAAAATTGCACAGTGTTTGTTAATGATCAACATTTAACGGTTACTCTGTACTGTGAAAAAGTTGCATGTCGTTAAAGAAGCTATCCAGAGTTCAAGTTCATTACCTTTCATTACCAAGTTAATTTGTTTGTAGATGCAAAAACATTAACTGACTTCAGTAAGTATTTCAAGGACGTAATACAATACTACTATTGTCAATTCAGTCTGGTGTCTGCTTAATAGAGGTTTCTAACAATAGAAATTAGCCAAATATAACTTATTTTAGTGTCCGCGTCCACTTAATAGAACGTTAATAGAGGTGTCCGCTGAATAGGGGTTTGTTAAAAAGGGAAATATCAGACGTCCGTTTCGGGACCCGGCTTAGTGTCTGCTTAAGACAGGGTGACTGCTTAATTGGGGGTCCACTTAATAGAGGTTTCACTGTAAAATATTATAGTCATTGCTATTACAAATTGTGGCAATACTATCCAAAATATGCTTACCATGCAGACAAACTCAGCCTCAGTCATAGCTGTTTGCTTGAAAGGGAATTGGCTTTAATGTAAATAGCAGGGGGGTGTTGCTTGCCCCCACCCCCCTTCCCTACCACCACCGCAGCCATGTTTCTCAACCCAAAATTGGTCAAGTGGAAATGTTAAGATTTTATTGAACACCAGTTGTAGCATCCAGGGCGCACGTTTTCTACCCTCCAACGACTCAAGAAGCACCATGAAGCAGGATTGTTTTAGCCTTTGTTTGAACAACTGCCTACTTATACATACCCGGCCAACTTTCGATTGCGGATTCTATGGACACTGTTAAGATCTCAGAGAGGTTTGCTTGAGCCAATGAACTAAGCAAATGACACTTTGGGAAGTTGGAGTAGGGCTATGGTCAATGGCCCACTTTGTATATAAGAGTGGCAGATCTAGGAGAGGAGCTTGGGAGGCCCAGTCCCCCTCTTATTTTTAGATCAAACTGAGGCCACGCCCGAAGGGCCGAAAAATTTTTTTTTGAGACTTGGCCCCCCCCTTATTTCAGGGTCTGGATGACAGGGTGCCCCCCCCACCTTATCTGAAGGTCTGGATCCGCCACTGTATAATAATATAGCTACTACTCACCTGTGCCTCTCAAACCTTTGCTTGCCTTGTAGTCCTTGTAGAGAGGACAACTTAGTGCAAGAAATTATGGTTTTCCGTTGTTTAATACTGATATACTTAGCTTTCTTTTGCTGTCTTTCTTTTTGTACTCGTCTTTTTTTGTGTGAATGTTTTGTGTAGCAGTGTGTGGTGTGCAGTACCTGACCCTTTAATATAATCATTTATAAATAACCTAAGTGAGGCTGCCCTATCTTTTTAGCCCTAAATGGTTATTATGGGCAGCCTGTACTCTCTATATATTTATCTCATTTTTTTGTATCATGTAAATCAATGTATGGCACAGCTGGGTACAAATAAAGTTGATGTTGTTGAATTGGTGTTGTTGCCGCAAGCATTCGACATTGACAGACATTACACACATGGATGATTCTCTATTTTTTTATATTCCCGCCAATATTTGAAATTTGTTAAATGGGGCAGCGGTTCATTTGAGTTTTACTTGCTTGCATTCGATCCGGGGCCATTCAAGTGATGTTACTCAGTAACATCCGCTGAAAGGACCTTCTTGATGCGCCAAGAGGCTCGATCGAGGCGAAACATTAAAACATCCTTTCCAAACAGATGCAGTGGCATCTTCTTGGTTTAATCAATCGAGGGATGAACGAAGAAGCAAGACAAGACTTCGAAACAAACATCAGATCATCAGACGATCGAATTGAAGCTTGCGTGAGTCACAGGGAAAACGAGGAGGAGAGCGTGACGTCATACGTTTACGAAATCCGACCGAAGACAAGAGGGCCTTTCGACGGATGTTAACGAGTGCTGAACAATCTTGCGACGTGCTCCCGTTTGGGCCCGGGGGGGACTCCCGTATACTCGTCGGAAATTTTGAATTTAACCCCTAAAGGAGGCCATCTGGGCGTGGCTCAAGCTTTTTGTGACCCCTAAAGGAGACCAATCTGGGCTTGGCTGAAGCAAATTTTGACCCCTAAAAGAGACCGCTTAAAAACACACAAATACGACATGCAACGAGTTTTAATGATATAAAGACATAACAAACAAAGTTAAAAAGAAAATTAACTTCTGTTTCTCTTCGCGTAATTCTGTGTTTCTTCGCGAAACCCTAAACGAGACCTTGGCGGCTTAAAATATTGGCGCTTTGCCCGGAACACCCTAAGCGAGACCAAAATCCAAAATTTACGTAGTTATTTTCAGCGTTAATTAAGATGAAGCAACGCATTTGAAGTGTTAAAAGCAAGAGGTAAACTTAACGTTGTTCTTTTAAGTTGGGAAAGAAAATGTTGGACCACATTATTAATCAAAGAACTGCGACGAAAAACGTGTTGTGGCCGTTGTTCGTGTTGGACAAAGCTCACAGGTTAGTGTATGGAAATCTGATCTAACCAAAGACACCTTGATCACACCAAGACCACGCCATTTTATTGCCTCAAGGGATCATTCATTAGTTGAACGAACTGTATCAAAAGGAAGCTCAAAAAGATTGCAAAGCAAGGAACTGTTCGCATGTTCAAGTGGACTTTCGACCTACGAGGAACGGTAAATCCGAAGAACACATTACAGTAAGAAACAGTTATAAAAATGGTAATGATCCTTGCAGTTAAATGGACATGATCTAAGTGGTTGAACAAGTACCTGAAAAATCGGGAATCGAATCTTGACCTTAGGAGAAATGACATGAATGGAAATAATCGAGCTTACATGAAATGACTTTTTTTTTTGGAAATGTGGATATAGATATGAAAGTAGAAATGATCCTCGCAGTAAAGTAAATTACCCATGCGGCTGAAAAAGAACCATACGGAAAATTCAGAATAGAGGGTACTTCAATATATTTCGGTATGGTTTTTATATAAGTTTTGCAGAATCGCTTTGTCATCAGATATTGAAAATTAGCTTTATATTATTTCATACATCTATATATACATAATTCAGTGTTGCTGCTTTTGAGGAAAAAGTTTTTTATCTGAGTGGAAACAAGCAAGATTTGTGTTTTGCCAGAATGCCAAACTTTGTGGAAAGAAACTGGTGGACTTGTTGTAGCCTTATGATCTCTGTTTTTCCCTTTCTTGCACTAATTTCTTATATTATATTACATTATTAACTCTTTTCTATTTACCTAAAGAAGTTTTGGTCTTGATCCTGTAAAAAAAATGCATTTCTAATTGTCATAATAATAAATAGGTAGAAATATTGTAACAAAATTGTTTCTAGTTCTTATTTCTGTCACTTGTAGAACATGGCCACAAATTCTTGGCTTTCCCGGCTTCTGGTTTTCTGGCCGGGAAGGCCATGAAATGCTGGCCTATTTTTTAGTGTGGCCGGAAAAGCCACGCTTCTATGGCCAGGCTTACCTCAAAACCCTGGCCTTGACCGGGCTTACCAGGCTTTTCCGGGCCATGCTTTCCTGGCAAGCCCGGCCAAGATCTTGGCAAGTCTGGCCTGGCCGGGCTTGGCCGGGCTTGGCATGCTTTTGACCACACTCCTGATGCAAGGGTTGAGGCGAATCAAGACAGCCCATGTCTTGTGTGTTTGACTAATTTCCGTGGAGTATGTGGATAAACAACGTACATTTCAGACTGGAAATACACTTCATATTTTTAAAAACGAGACTTCTCATTTCAGACAACATTTTGCACTGAAAGTGTACTGGACATGTAACAGCCTTAAATATTTATTGCTGCAATATGCTGTAATAATGTAATTTAGATAAGTTAAATTGTTATCTTAATTTAAATACTGGTTGGAGGTTTGTTACCAGATTAGGTAACATTGGGTTGAATGTAAAAATGTAAGTATAGAAGGATACATTACCAACTTATGTTCTGTATTATAAGTTTAGAATAATTGTTTTCAGTGCTATCACTTAACAAAATTAAAATGTGAAAAAATAAGAAAAGACTACGAAATCTTCTACAATTTTTTAAGTCTTTCTGATTTCTTAATATCCCTGAGCTGAATTCCTAATTTGCATAACTTAGAATTCCTAGGAATTCCCAGGAATTTCAAGCCCAGTTGGCATGAATTTTTCTATTCCCAGAAATTCTCAACAATTCTTAAGCTTCTAAAATTGTAAAACTTAGAATTCCTAGGAATTCCTAGGAATTCCAAGCCTAGAGTGAGACCTAATTTGCCATTCCCAAAAATTCTCAAGAATTCCAAGCTTATTTGATGAAGGCTGATTTGCATAGTTGGGAATTTTTGGGAATTCATTTCGCAAGGGAGTGCCTCACCCCTAAACCCCACCCTCTGCAGTTGTATTGAATCTGAATGTGGTGCTTTATAGAGTTAAAATTCAATTTCTGCTCACAGCTTTTGATAATTTATAATTGTTTAGTTCCCTAAAAATTCATTATCTCGTGTTATGACATGAGGGTTCCCAACTAGGAAAAAGTTTTACCAGAACTCTGAATCAATGACCAGTGGAAGCAAGTTTTAATTTGGCTCATCATTATTTGCCAATAACCAAGTAAACTAAGATGCCCTATGCTTCAGTGAGCCAAGCTGTGTGCAAGCTCAAGGAGGGGTGGAGAGCAGGTGTGGTTAGTATTGGCGATTAAACTATGATATTACTGTTGATCAAGCTATAATGTTATCCACCCTATTAAAGGTGACATACTGCAAAATCCAGTGTTATGATCAACAACCACTTACCCCAGTATGATGCAAAATAGACTACTCTAGACTGCTGTTCATTTATAATTGTATTTATTAACACGTCAGTTGTCCAACGTTAAGTTTTCTTTTTTTTTTTGAATTCTTAAACCAAAAGGTTGAGAACATTGTGCTACCTTATGTAGTGATCAGATAAATAACATAATTGTTTATCAAGAAAAATTGTGCAATAGCTGCTTTTTGTTAACTGTTTATCAGTTATTAATAACCCCAGAGCACCTTGTTTATATTTGTCAAAATGCCACACGACTGGAAGCCAAGCAAGGACTGTTAGGATGAGAGTATCTTCTTGCAAAACGTTTGTAGCAAGTCAACCACATAGCCTTTCCTTTCACAGCCCAATTCTTACTGTTAAAACAAAAATTATCAGAGGGCCCTCAAATTATCTAACCATGATTTAAGCATTAATTCAGCAGAAGAAAACGTAGATTGGAAAGAGTACTTGCCCTATCATCTTTACAAAATTCAAAAATTGCCTTTTGCGAGCAGCCCAAAAAGATTCATAACCAATTCAGTTCTGGCTTTGTGCACTGCCATTAGTGGTCTTATCATAATGAAATAAAGGCTTATACCAAAATATTATCTTGACCTCAGTTTTGCAAAGGAGATGTAATTTCAACAGAAAACACAATAAATTAAGAGCACATTGCAATAAACTGGATAAACTTAGCGTACATATCATTTCTGTAATATAGTCGGAGCTTGATTTCCTTTCCTACTGTAGCACCAACGAATATCTAGAAGAATATAATTAGACAACTGATTAGACTAATTAATAACGCCATACCAGCCAGTATGAGTCGCTCTATTTTGACGAGCAAGGAGCAACAGGACAAACTCAGACCCTTTTTTTTCCCGGATGCGCGGTCGATACAGAGGCAAAGTTTAGCGCACAACAAAGGCAATACCTTTTTTGTTAAGGCTCGTTGTCTTGGTAGAAACTTCTCAAACTTTACCTTCAGTTATCTTCAGTGCCATTGGATACAAACAAAACGGGATTGTCGCGATCAACGAAAATCAGGCATGGATTTCATGCAATTATCACAGGCCGCATTCTGCTTTGCTCAATTCAAGAGCGCTCGTCTGCTGGGCGGCAGGTCGTGGGTTAAAACCCCTGCCGAACCAACATTCAGGGTCATTAAATAACTGAGAAGAAAGTGCTGCCTCTTTAATGACATCTCTAAACCGTTAAGCTAGGTGGAAACGGACGCAACAACTACCAACATTGTTGGGCCAACAATGTTAAGAGTTGTTGGGTCCGTTTTCACTGACGTATCTAAAAGTCTGACTCGTTTCAAAATTTGCAGAACAACTCCCAACAACACGCAAAAACATGCAACAGAGTATGCAAAAACTCACGCAGCAGGTAACACTTATGTTGGGAGATAATGGCCAACAATGTTGCGTCCGTTTGCACGGGGCTTTAGACTTTCTAGTCTTCTCGGAAAAAAAGGAGAAAACCGTGGGTCTCGTAGTCAGACCCCGTTGGTGTGGCTACCCTTTCCTGGGTTATCTGATCCTCCTTCAGGAGTGGTAATGACCACCTGTAAACAATGACTGTATGTATGATTTAGTGTTAGCTCAAAGTCTCGATCCTTAAGGTACATATGAGGACTTGTAGGTCTAATTGAGCTTCGAACGTGTGTTCAGTATAGGTAAATATTCCTTTAACCATCTAGACCACAATTGAGAAATCAGCTTTTGAATTTTCTCCCAATTCTTCCTACTCGAACCTTGTAATATCTATACTCACCGGTGTGAACTGTCCTCCTATATGCCAAGACCAAAAAAAAATGTTTGGACGCGACACCTTCAAAGCTTGCTGATTAATGACTCAGTGGCCCATAAATAACCAAACTCTCCGCGCCTTTAAAGCTGATTAGTTCTTCGTAGGTGACACTACTGTCAGCTAAACCTACATACAGATTTTCTTCTCACACTATCCCATGTGCCTCACCAATATAAGAAGCACCTGGAGAGGAGGGGTTAAAATGCCACTCGACCTCCCCCCGTTAAGTCTTTGGGTGAACCATTTCTTTGTCGATCCACAAGTTCTTCACTAGTTCATTGACTGCTACATCGAAGTCGTTTCCATTATCATGAACCATTTTTTGGCTTTCTTACTCCATTTACTATTTGAAATGCCCAACAAATGAACAGTGATTCTTTCTGTCGGGTCCATTTTATGTCATTTCCCCCATTGGTCAGTTACTCGACAGTTTCAGGTTGTGAACGGGCATTACTTTTGTCGTGTTTGTTTGGTTTTTCTCTCAGTCGACATCCTTCGATAGTTATTTTGTATTTTTGAGGTAGCCAGTTAAGCTAACGATTCATCAATCACAGCGGCGACAAATCTGTCAGTCGAGGAACGTTTTTTTTAAATACAAGTCATGAGACATGAGACATACGTCAAGCCAGTTTCCCTTTTTCCTTCCTTTTCTTTTTAGGCCCAGTATGTGTAGCGTCTATTGCCGGCCCGTACAGGAAAGGAAAGTCATATGTATTAAGCGAGGCTTTCAGTCAACCACAAGTATTTCCTCTTGGACATCATTTCACTCCTGAAACAATGGGAATATGGCTATGGATAGTACCAGGAGTGTTTAAGGTTAATGTTATTCTGGTAACGATATTGAATGAAATACCATACAGAAAAAAAAAAAAAGCCTTTTTTGAGGGTCTATTATAACTGATTTACTTAAAAGTCATTGGTGGCCCTTTTTCAGTGTCAAGTCTTATAAAGCTGGAAATGTTAATTTCATTGAAATGGGATCCATAAAATTACCGTCGACTTATTCAGTACATTATGGATACTGAATAAAGAATTAAACCGAATCAGTTTTAGTTGATAATTTCTCGATGCGACAGATTTTCGTCAATACGCGCTTTAAGATTATTAATATTATTAATATTGTTATTTTTGTTATTGTTGTTGTTGCTGTAATTTAGTGATACTTAATTGTTATATATTTTTATTATTACTATAGTGTCTCTAAACGCCATACGAAAATTAATTCTTTCTATATTTTTTAGGATTCCAGGGGCCAGGAATTCCAGCTAATACTACTTGATTCTGAGGGAATTGACTCTGTTGGTAGTGAAGGTTATGATGATAGCCAGATTTTCACTTTGACGGTTTTACTGGCGTCGGTTTTAATATACAACTCTCAAGGTGTTCCTACACGGAAAGATCTTGAACAGCTAAAGTATCCTCTTAACTATTTCTAAAGTATATTTTCATTGAATTATGCTGAGTATCATTAGATGTGAAGAATTTACAGATCGAGGAGAATAATAACAGAGGATGACAGCCTTCGAGATCTACATGATCCTTCACATCATACGAAGGCCGAATTCAATTATTGTTTTAACTACCTCTAATACCTTGACTTAAAGAAATCTCGTCTCCTGGCCGTAAGCTAGGTTTTACGGTTTTACCCGTTTTTCGGTACGTTTTCAGGATATAAACAGACGTTTTTTTCTTGGAGATACGTCTTTGAAAAGTGATAGACGTCATTCATGGAGCAATATTTTTGCGAAATTTTGCATTTCTGCCATTCACTTTTAGTGAGAAATTCGGCTATATTATCTTATTTATTTATTTACTTACACCACCACTTGATATACGTTTGAGAGTTAGTGTGACATAAAAAACTTTGTACGGAATATTTTCCACCGATACGTTTTTACACAAAGTCCTAGAATTTGGTATGACATTTTGCCCCCCAACTCCGCTCCTCATGGCTAAATTGCGCAAGTTTTTACATAAGAGCCAAACTGTGGAAAAAGCAGACAAAATTGCCAATTCGCGGAGGTAACTCTAAGGGACGTCAGATTGGCTCTCCTTTCGCATAAGAAGAACTTCTGATCTTATGTAAAAGAACTTCATAGATAGAACTCGATCATGATTAGCCTTTGCAACACATACAAAAATGAAAGCCTCACTGTTAGTTTTTTTAAAATGTGGAGTTGAGGGGACAAAGGCGCCTTCGTCAGTGCTGTTGCTGTATATGCTAAACTTCTTCGTAGATTGCTTTCATTTGGTCTTTATGCTACAATAATGGTCAGTCTATTAAGGAAACGTTTATTTTAACCTGTTCGTTAAAGATCAACACCCTTTTGAGCCAGCCCACCCAAGTCTTATCCTTCAAGCCAGGTAATTTGACCAAAAACCCAATTCCGGAATGCCTGAAAATCATGTCCTATACTGGTATTTCAGTTAACTTTAACAGGCATTAATTTAATCTTTACAAAGAGTTAAACGTCCTTCACTAGGTTTTCTAGCTTTATCGTTAAGCTCTCTCAGAGCATAGAGGTGCAACCTCAAACAGAAGCTGCAGCTGGAAAATCGCAGGAAGCCTCAAAGTTTTTCTATAAAACATTTCCTTTCTTCATCTGGTTGCTACGAGACGTCACTCAGGACATTCCAACAGACTGTGTCAACATCAAAGACTACTTCCTAAAGATGGTATACTTAATTTAGATTGCCGTGTGTGTTTAATTAGGAATCATTTTCAGCAGCTGTGCATCATTAAGCATTAGCTCTGCATGCATGCTAATAGCTAAATGAAGACATTAAAGCATAGTTAGATAATACTGAACATTGTTTTCGTTTTGACCCTAGCAGAACTCTTGTTTTTTTTAGCTCGAAGAAATTATTGCTCACACGATATGTAGTCGAAATGCTCGTCGCCTTAAAAAAGAATGAAAAGTGTTTTAGATATTATAGAGGATTGAGTAAGTCCTATAACCTTTCTTGCGCTATTCATATGGCTTTAATTTTATGCAAATAGTCAGCTTAGATGTTAATCTTAAGCTTTCGTTTGTCACGTCAGCCTGGGTAAAAATCTGACTTAACTTTGCTTAATTCATACAGGTTTTCAAGGTTCGCGATTCATCATCAGCTGAAAATCAAGATGGCCAGAAGGTTGCTGATAGCATCCTAGGTTATTTCTCTGGTTTTGAAGCGTTTTCGTTACCTCCTCCCACTGTTGAGAAAGAGCTGCTGAAGAAAATCAACGATAACAAAAGTCAAATAAATCCTTCTTTTTTCCGTGGATTAGATCAATTTAAACGGATGCTGGGAAATATTCTGACCCCTAAAAAGAGCTTTAATGAAGGAGAGCTGGTTACTGGAGAAGGTACAGGTTTTTTTCGTAATTTGAAGTGAGGAGGATACCAGCTTCATTTACTATAGCAATGACACGTATGATAGGCAAGTTTCTAGTCGATATTAGTTTGTTTCACCACGTAGGGAAAGACAGGGGGTCTTAATGATTTTTCATGTTCAGACTTCTCTCTTCTTCGAATTATTTATCTTATAGAAGTATTGTTTTTGAGGCTAACGTTGAAAGTTCTAATGTTTCTGTCGATATTAGGCAGGAATACGGAATATTCTTTTTGCAGGCGAACAATAGTGAGCCCCCAGACTACTCTTGGTCAGCGGCACTTTATAAAAACTGTATAGCGAGGTTTTTCCAAAATCTGTCCACATTCTCGAGATGCCCTAGTTGTGCATATATGCTTGGTATCTGACCGCGAAGGCCCCAGTGCAACGCTGCCAGCAATGGCAAAAACGGCGAATCTGGCAAAAATTCACCAAAGGCTTAGCGAAAATTTAAATAAGACTACAATAGCAACTCCTGGTAAAGTGGCAAAGTTGATGAGAATGACGAATCTGACAAAAGTGCTCAGATATGCTGTATGTATGTCTTGTTCTTAAAACATATCTCCAAGTATGCCATAGTCTAGAATTCATACTTCAGTTTACAAGGGCCATTTTGAATAATTGAATTTTCTATTTTTGTTGTATATAAAGTAGAAAAATTGTTAATAGTTCCAGTGCAATTTTTGGCCCAACTTTTGTCTTATTATAGCCAGGATCATGAGTTTATCACTTTGTAATTACCATTTAATATGTACAGTAAACGAATCACATTGTGACTTCCATCTCAGACTACACCGAAACTGAATTGTTGCCAATATGCTACTCTAGCATTGCAGGACAATTCCGTTGTTGGTTCACTGCATTAATCAATCTTGGAGTTTTTACTCTTAAATTATACACTTACACTTTCTGTAGATATCACCTTCCAAAACATCTGCGAATTACAAAACAATGCATATCATTTTCACAAAAGCTATTTTTCAAATTACCCGTTCATGGATTCACGACCTGGGAACTACTCGTGGAACCTCGTCACCAGGACCTGAAAAGTCTTTTTACCTCAGGAACGACATTTGTTGTCAATGCTAACATAGAGTTAGCCTGCGAGCAAGTTCTCTGGGGCGCCTCGCCGTCAGAGAGCCCTGGAGAACTATATCATTTACTTGTTAATAACACTTTGGCGAATTTTCGCCAAATTCCACATTTCCTTCTTTGAAAGAAGCCCTTTGCAGTATCATGTGAATTTTGGCAAATATCAGCGATATTCACAATTTTTGCCAAATTCGCCATTTTCGTCATAATTGCAGCTCTCATAGGAGCTTTTTGCCATCTCGTTTGAATTTTTGCTGGTACTTGGGCGACTTTTTGCCATTTTGACAGTTTTCGCCAAATTCGCCATTTTCGTCAAAATCGCAACTCTCAAAGGCGACGCATGATCATTTTATTTGACTTTTTATAAAGGCTTTGGCGAACTCTCGCCATTTTCGTTAAAATCGCAACTTTTCTAGGGGCTCCTCTGCCATCGTATTTGACTTGTGGCTAACTTTAACAGGCATTAATTCGTTTTCGTCAAGGGGACAATTTGCTACCTCATAGGAACATTCGCAAACCGTGGCAAGAGTTTACCAATTTTGCTATTTTCGCAAATTTCAAAGGACCCCTTTGCCATCTCACTTGAATTTGTGATAAGACTTTGGCGAATGTTCGCCATATTCGCCATTTTCGCCAAAATCGCCACTCTCAAAGGGAACCCTTTGCTTCCTCATAAGAATATTCGCCAAACTTTGGTGAATTTTCTCCATTTCCCTTTTTTCCCGGGTATATTACGAACTAATTTAAAGTCCAGTTCCAAGGTTGCTTGCTAGCTCAATTGGTAAGAGCGCTGCACAGAATTTTTTCAGGCTTTCTCAGTTTCGTAACTCCATAAGTTACATATTTAACTTTGATGATCGTCTCTGTATTTATAGTAACTGTTCCTAATGTCGTTTTCTAGGTCTCGCTGCACTGGTTCAGTTCTACGTCGAAGCAATTAATAGCCCAGGAGTAATTCCTAATATTCAGAATGCCTGGGAAACCTATGTGGAGATGAAGTGTTCCGAGGCTATAAGAGGGGCTGTGAAAAAATACGAAGGGGTTATGAAGTCAAACCTGAAAGACGAACGTCCTTGTGATAATGATGAATTGCGCAAGATCCATGGGACTGCATTAGAAAAAGGTGAAGGCTACTTCATGACAGAAACCGTGGGAATTTCAACAAGCACCACTGAGAAGCACCTAAACAAACTGAAGGTTGGTATAAAATGAGGCAGCTGTCGATGGTAAGAATTGGGTAGGATGGAGGGGTATGAAGAAACATGAAGATAGCTGAGCTTGTTACGCAACAACCTAATGGATAATAGTCAGCCTTTTATAATGGCTTCAGTATAAAACATAAGAGCCCACCAAATACAAAATACCGTCGGTTGCATCTATGTTCTAATAGGGTGCCAGACAGAACGTATTTTGCCGCCAAACATTTGAAGTTTAACGGCCGTTAAAGCAAACTATTGCGCCAAAAATAAGTTGTTCTTATGTTTTTGATCGACCTGATCAGCGTGCTCCGCTCATAGTTCATTTTTCTCGACTTTCAAACATATTTCTCGCTCAGAAACAGCGCACTTGCCTCCCGAAATTATTCTTAACGTCTAAAAATTCTTCCAAAGAATATTTTGTTGAGCGAATACAAATCAAGTCGACAACACCCGCCTAATCCAAACTTGGAATGTTTGGCGACAAAATATGTCATAATCTTTACTGATATTTGGATTTTTTCTTTTCTTTTATGTATAATATTTGTAATAATATTTTTATGTATAATATATGTGATGCGCATTTACTTTTGTACCAAGTTTATGACATTTATCTGAATTATTATTGTATTTGTTATGCCTCTATCCTGTCTTTTCTCATTTTCATGATCAATTATCATAATTATCGTGGTCACCCAACTAGTTCAGATTTTAAAAGTTATTTTGGGTGTCCAACAAATACTGTATGTAATAATAGTTCTTATTTATAGTTCTTAAAATTTCTTTTAGTCTACAGTAGAAGAAGTAAACTTTTTGTTTGTTGGTAAGTAAGTAAGTAATCGGTTTAATAACAGTGTTTTCACATTGTGGCTCTTCATCAGTTACTTATAGCGGAAAAAACGTAAAAATAAAAACATGCATCAAATGTTTACAATAAAACAACACTATATAAAGCAGAACAAATAACTATTAAAAGAGAAAGTATTTACTAGGATCGTGTGAATAAAACTCAAAATATAATTAACAAGAACACGTTTTTGAAGCGTACACTTCGGCGTTGCGGAAAGAAGGTCAGGTTCTTTTCGATATCATAACAAAGCTTCAATTTTTTACAAATCACCTTGTGGCTTAAACTTATATAGTCACTTATTGGAAAATTACGTGTACACAGGCGTAAACACTTCCTTAAAATCTTATTTCCATATTTCATTGCAATTCTCTTCTTTCGTACTTAGACAACAAATACACCTTTCCTCGTTTATGAACCTGTTTGTTACTCCCCTTTGAAAAAAACTCACATTTTTTCCTTTATACGCATTACCTCTTTAAACGAGAATTTGCACATTTTATATAACAATAAATCACTTGGGTATTTTTTCCGGATACCCTTCCATACAAATGCCCTTGCTTCTCTCTTTTTGTGTAAGAGACGTTAACTTCTGCACCGGAAATCTGCTTGGTGCATGCCGGTGTCGCTGTAAGCGAATTCGATGATCATTTCCGTTATAAATAAATTGCGCATAACGAGATCTCAGTTCAACTTTCTTTATTTCCTCTACAACAACAGTTTCCTTATCTTAAACTTGCTGATAATGCACAATCTCCACACTGAGGATAATTCATGTGCAACACCGCAACATAAATTATTACATGGAAAACATAATATAAACACGCAGTACAAAAGCAAGCGTGAAAACACCTACTTTTCCAAAAAAAAACAAAAAAAGAGGAAGCCAGGATAATGATTCCTATCACAACCTGTACGAAACGACGATAACTGCTTTCTTCTTCCTCTTGTTGACAATCTGTCGGTTGGTCTACACACAACACAAACGACTGCACCTCTTTCTCTTTCGAATTACTCTTGCTGCAATCTTCTTCAATTGTCCAAATCCCTTCACTCTTAAACGTTATACACATTCCTTTTGCAAAACGTTTCTCCAGGTAACTTGAGTAGTATAATATGTTGAAAGATAAGCCCCGTTAGTGTCTTCCCCTGTCTTCTCCTGTCTTCCCTTTATTAATATGCATAAGGGTCGAGTCCATGACGTCACCTATTGTTATAACCTAGAGAAAAATGCGTTCCTACATACTAATTTTAAAAGTGCCTTCCTCCATACTAATAAGGATACTCGACAAAAATACGTTCCTCCATATTAATTAAGTGTCTAGTCAGTGTCTTCCTCCATACTAATGAAGTGTCTAGCTAGCTAGGTAAAAAATGGGTTCCTCCATACTAATAAGTGTCGCTCTAGTACAATAGGAACAATAGGCTTGCCTAGACTTGCTCGTTAATAGTTAACACGGATTGGCTCATGTAGAATCTATTCTATCTTTCAAATAAAAGCGGGCCCTCCGTTCAGCATTTTATTATTGTCACAAACTCCAGTAAATAATATTTTTGAGCGGATAGCTTCCAAACATACTAGTCAACGGTCCGAAAACAGTACTCGACTTAAAACTATTCACTGTGACCAAAGATAAATATTTTTATTCTACAAAACCATTGATTCTGTTTTGTCAATGTAATTCAACCTTCAAACGTTTCTAGACTGTGGTATAGAGCGTTAATCATTAACAGGTTGGCCTTTTTCCTTTTAGACCTGTATCATACGAAACAAAAGGAACGCAAGCGAACTGTTTTTATTATTCATCGCAAACTAATTTAATATACACTGAGCCAACATGAACGCTTGTCGCATAAATTATCCACGGGAATTAACTCAATTATATATAAACAATGGAGGGATTAATACGTGCATGCTACAACCAGACTACACCTTTGTTTCGGTTAAAAAATACATTTATTGATAACAAAACCATCAAAGTGTTACAACAATAGATGAATAGACAGAGTTCCGGGAGTAAGGAGGAGTAAGAATTTCCGCTTATCGATGGCAAGTTCTGTCGATTCCAGCCAGTCATATCCTTCTGTGTCTTTGAGATGTTGGCGGGTTTCCATCACTTTTCGGAATGTCGGATCTTTCTTCATTGCATGCATCCACTGTAAAAACTCTAAGAACACTTTTCTCAATTCCTTTCTATATACTGGAAGCAAAGCATTTTCAGCTTTAATGCGGGCCACTTCAGGCGAGTCTCCGTTTTGTTCATACTCGTTGATCAGAGCTTCGAGCTGGGCTTCGTGGCGATTACAAACTTCATTTTGAATGCGTGACCAAGGATCTACATGCTCCTCCTCCTCCTCTCCGGAAGAGTCCATTTCTTCGCTAGATTGAGAACTTTGAGATGATTGTTCGCTTTCTTGTGAGCTTTCAGTATGGTCGTCATCATCTTCAAAATTTCCATATCCTTTTTGAACGAAATGATTATAATTGCTGAACATTGTGATCCGAACTGCACGAGGTTTAATTAAAAACTGACTGAATCAGAAACAGCGGCTTACTTCTTTTATAGCTATCGATGGAGGCACGGCTGCAAAGCACAACGGAACTCTATGAACTTTCATTGTACCCCTCCTGTACCCCTACTGTACCCCTCCTGTACCCTTCCTGTACCCCTACTGTACCCCTCCTGTACCCTTCCTGTACCCCTACTGTACCCCTCCTGTACCCCTACTGTACCCCTCCTGTACCCCTACTGTACCCCTCCTGTACCCCTCCTGTACCCCTCCTGTACCCCTACTGTACCCCTCCTGTACCCCTCCTGTACCCCTCCTGTACCCCTCCTGTACCCTTCCTGTACCCCTCCTGTACCCCTACTGTACCCCTACTGTACCCTTCCTGTACCCTTCCTGTACCCCTCCTGTACCCCTACTGTACCCTTCCTGTACCCCTACTGTACCCTTCCTGTACCCCTCCTGTACCCCTGAATTCTCTTAAGTACTCCCCACCATTGTAAAATAACTATATATTAAATGATTCTGTTAACTGTGAGTCATTTTTCATAAGCAGTCATGCCTCGAACGTTTCCTTGAATTTGTCCGCTATGTGGCAAACCTGGTGTGTCCAACTTGAGTTCTCATCTTGAAATTGTCCATGACTTAACCGGGCTAAGACGAACACGACTCTTAAAAGAGGCTAAGGTTTCTTGGGAATCAAAAAGAGAATATATTTCTACAAGCGTCGACTTGCCTCGTTGTTCATCTAGTTCCACGAGAAAAATATGTGAACCAAGAAAAAGAAGAAGACCAGTAAACGAAACGCCGAAAACTTCTTCTACTGCGAAGAAGGTAAAGCTTTCCCATGATGTTTCCTTGGCAACCAAGCCTTATCCAGATTTTATGTTTCGCCATAAGTTCTCACTCCTTGTGGTTGGACCAAGTCAATCAGGGAAAACAGTTTTCGTAGAACAGATTCTAACGAGAGATCGTATTGTCTACGAAACCAACAAGCCCCGTCGCATTTTATGGTATTACAGTCAGTGGCAAGATAGATACGAAGCTTTGAAATCAGCGATCGGAAAGGACATTACATTTTTTCGTGGACTTCCCACATTTCAAGAAGATCTGCGAGAAATTGACCCAAAATACAACAACGTTATCATCTTTGATGATCTAATGGCAGAAGCGATCGAAAGCCCCATCGTTTCTCGGTTGTTTACCCAAGGTCGTCATAGAAATGCCAGCGTCATACTGCTCCTTCAGAATATGTTCCCCAAGGGAAAATTTAACACCGATATCAGTCGGAATGCACAGTACATGGCTCTTTTCTGAAGTCCTAGCGATCGGAAACAAATCGGAATTGTTGCTGAGCGTATGTTTGATAAGAATCGCCAACGATTCATGACAGCTTATTATCAGGAAACAGAGAGGCCTTACGGTTACATCTTTGTAGATAATAATCCGGACACGGCGGCAAATAAGCAGGTGTTGAGCGACATCTTTGGCTCTTGTCGAGTTTACCCAAGTATCAACAAAACCTTAAAACCAGAGGGAGAGGTGGAATCGATCCCCCCAAAGGATCTTATTGTGCCCCCGAAATATGCTGAAGCTAAATCATGTACGCGTAAACGGAAACCGTTTGATCTGGATTGGTGTGGGATGACCTGGCCCGCCTTGCAGAATTATTTACATGGAGCGCCCTATCTCAAAGCTATTCCAGAAGGGTTTGGCCTTTGCGAGATGTACACGAGCACTCGAAATGCTGTTAACCCTTATACCCCCACAGTCATGTTTGCATCTGAAAATTACTGGCCCGTCAAAATAAAACATTATTCCAACGGCAAAAGAAAGTGGATTTATATACACGAAGACGAACCAAGTGTCCAAGTATTTGTTCAAGAAACGAAAGCAATCGAAAGAGCTAGAGGGAGAGGCACTTTCTAGGCTTTGAACATTTGCTCACCATATTGTAATCCTTTTTATAAAGTTGTTGAGTTACTACAATAAATGTATTTTTTAACCGAAACAAAGGTGTAGTCTGGTTGTAGCACGCGCGTATTAATCCCACCATTGTTTACACACCTATTTCAATTAAGGTTGCTTAAGAGAAGAATGATGCATGATCCGTGTTTCATAGCCCGCGGTGCATTATCGTGCGCGTAAACAAATCATCGAAATCATGTTCTAACAAGTCTAGTAAATTATGTGCCCACAACGAGTCTAGAAACCTAGAAAGCAAACGCTGCCGACACTTCTATGCTATGTCAGCAGAACGTTAAGATAATGTATTTCAAAGCACTGAATCCTAGGCTTTTTAATTTAAGAAAATGATTTGAGGTTAGGTTTTCCTCTGTGGTAATTTGCAAATGCTACAAATTTTCAACGAGTTGGCTTGGCTCTTGCACGTGGGAATTTTGGATGGAGATTTAAAAAAATCAAATTCAAGGCGTTTGTTGAACAATAATAAATAACTTAACATTACGTGTTTATCTACTTTTGAGGCACTTTTGTTAAGCTGAACAAAAAAAAAAGAATAGCGTTGATTTGCTTTATTGAAATAACCCGGAGTCTGGCCCATGCAAAAACGGATCTGAATCAGGCGGTAAAACCCTCTTCATTTAATGTTGTTAAAAGGAGAGGCTTCTAATTTTTTACTATGAGATTTTAAAAATGAAATTTTTCAGCTCGCTCATGCTTAAGAATTTTAGCAGCTATTTGACTTGAAAGCTCTCTTGAACGCCTTTTCACAAATGGTCTCCATTATTTCAATGAACGTGAACAAGACTAAACTTCCAGCTACAAAAAGGTTTACCATAGTGCACTGCGGCCTATGAAACATGGTTCGCGGGAGCAACCTTAATTGAAATAGGTGTATATAATTGAGTTGATTCCCGTGGATAATTTATGCGACAAGCGTTCATGTTGGCTCAGTGTATATTAAATTAGTTTGCGATGAATAATAAAATACAGTTAGCTTGCGTTTTTTTTGTTTCGTATGATACATGTCTAAAAGGAAAAAGGCCAACCTGTTAATGGTTAACGCTCGATACCACAGTCTAGAAACGTTTGAAGGTTGAATTATATTGACAAGACAGAATCAATGGTTTTGTAGAATAAAAATATTTATCTTTGGTCACAGTGAATAGTTTTAAGTCGAGTATTGCTTTCGGACCGTTGACTAGTATGTTTGGAAGCTATCCGCTCAAAAATATTATTTACTGGAGTTTGTGACAATAATAAAATGCTGAACGGAGAGCCCGCTTTTATTTGAAAGATAGAATAGATTCTACATGAGCCAATCCGTGTTAACTATTAACGAGCAAGTCTAGGCAAGCCTATTGTTCCTATTGTACTAGAGCGACACTTATTAGTATGGAGGAACCCATTTTTTTTCTTAGCTAGCTAGACACTTCATTAGTATGGAGGAAGACACTGACTAGACACTTAATTAATATGGAGGAACGCGTTTTTGTCGAGTATCCTTATTAGTATGGAGGAAGGCACTTTTAAAATTAGTATGTAGGAACGCATTTTTCTCTAGGTTATAACAATAGGTGACGTCATAGACTCGACCCTTACACATATTAATTAAGGGAAGACAAGGGAAGACAGGGGAAGACACCAACGGGGCTTATCTCGCAACATAGTATACTACTAACTTGTGTCATCTTCACTTTGTACAAACTGATGTCGTCTACTTAAGCATAATGTCTTTCACTCCCTCAATAGTTTCCTTTCATTAACTTTAGGTTCGCGGACCAGCCCATTCTGAAAACGCCTTATTTCCTTTTTTGCTGTGAGCCCGCGAACAGTGTGTGTATTTGTATGTGAAGGCGCCATATAACACTGCAACATACGTATTTCAGCAAAATATTCACTATTTCCTCTTCTTAGATAGTCGCCAATTTTATGCCAAATTTCCGAATCACTCGGATCAAAAACATCCAACTCTTCTCTAATTGGCTTATCAATTTCGGTGTCCAAAAAATTTTTTTCGGCTTTTCGGGCCTCAGTTTGGTCTAAAAATAGTGGGGAGGAGGCCCTCCTTAGGATCCGCCTCTAATAACTTAAAGCTATTTTTCACATTTCAAATGACCTTTAGTCGCCGCGGGGCAACCGTTAGAGCGGCTCATCTGATCTGACTAGTTAAACTTTAGTTGGTTTAAACCCTGGCATAATATAAAACGATTATTTCTTCTTTATTCATCCCTCATAATTATTTCTTTCCCTGAAAGAATGCATCAAAGAACTCGAAAATACCTCGCACTAATGCCGAAGCAACTTCGGGATATTCGGATATCCCGAAGATTTAACTTTGGAACATTCCTGAACTGCAAGAATCCTTAACTTCGTGCTCCGCTGAAGTAATTAAGTTAAGGTTCTATAAGAATTTAAAAATGCATGAACTAAATAAATAAATTAAAATCTTCACGTTTCTTAAGATTATCAGGAAGAATATTGAAAAGGGCAGCCGTAGTGTCCTGGAAGGTTCCTTTTTCCAGAGGAACTTGTTAGGGTCAGGGTTAGAAAAGTTGTTGTTGTTGTAACGTACAACCCCATGAATGAAGTGTTAGCGAGTTGGGATCCCAATATTTTGAACTATTTATACAGATCAATCAATGCTTTTTAAATTTCCAACCAAAATTGTTTTCTTTCAGTTTTTTTATTCTACCTTAATGCGTGGTGTGAACATATGTATTATTTATGACGACAATAGACAATTTATATGTAACATAAAGTGAAGTACGTAAAAGTGACAACCATGAAAGCGTTCACAACAGTCACGCAATGTGCTGTCCAGACAATGGCCGCTGTGTTTAAGTTGACCTCGTGCGGTGAACACGCTGTGTCGTATTTAAGGTGGCTGAACACAATTTTGGCAGTTTCCGATTATATGTCATTTGCCAAATCTTGGCAAGAGAAAGGTAGCTCACAAGCTGAAACTTGGCAAGTGAAAAATATTCTGATGAAAGATTTTGACTGACAGGTAAAATTTGACATTTTCGTAGTTTCCATGGCAACATGAACGATTGAACACAACCTTAAAATTTCACTTTTGCTCAGTTTGCATAAAATTCGCTCATTAGATTTTCCTATAAACTTGTACACAGCTTACTATAATTAATCATTACCATTTGAAACGTATTTGACCAAATTTTAACAGACAGGTTGTTAGATAATCAATGACATAATTGTACTGTAATTATTAAATGTGTCACAAAATTCGTCTGTTCAAATTCCATTTTAAAGTTCTAATTATTTGAAATACAATAAAAGTAAAAATTCCCAAATATCGCAAAATTTTAATGAGTAGATTTTGAGAAATGGTCGTCTGTGTACCATTGCTTTTTTCTCCGCCATGTTTGTTTGTCTAATTTAAAGCACGCGCCGTCACGCGAGTTACCGCTGATCGCCCGCAAAACTGTGTTCAGCCACCTTAAGCCAATCACAATGCAGGAAGTCTCGCTGTCAATCAAAACATAGGGACTTGTCTTACTCTTTCACGAGTAGATTTCTTAATTTCTCGGGTGTTTCCATGGGAACGACCGGAGCTATAAAATGGAAAGGGCTTTTTTTTCTTCCAAAGTGACTGTAAATAGGTTCTTACTTTTGTATTTATTGGGATATTTGTAATGCGAATTTGATTATTTTTAAAGAAAATGTGCAATATAAGTATTAAATATTATTATTATTATTATTATTTCTCCTGGCACAAATGGCCAGAGGCCCTCTGGCGCCTTCAGCGCGTGCGCAAGATACAAGAGTCTGGGGTGTAAAATAGGTCAGCGTTCCAAACCAGAGGACAGAGCCCACGGCTGTCATGATTGCCTGAGACACGGTGAGACAAAGGAATCTGCATGCATTCGGTCAGTAAGGGGCTTCATCAACATAGTAGCTTCCTACTTGCTAGCTTTGGAGCAAAGTTGTAGTATACTTGACTTACGTAAAAACTTTAATAATGAATTTAAGTGCGTTATTGCGGCTCGCTCAGTTCGTCACTGTAAAAGTATTCCAGTCCCAGCATATATAAGAAAGCCGAACGCACCCGTTAAAAGTCGTTTTCATGTAAATCCGTAATGCGTTCTAAGTGCTTTTTGCGAGTCATTTTCATTTCAACAGCAATACCTACCAAGCATATTACCTAACTTAAGAAGCTAACTAATGCACTTAATAGCTGATGCTTAGAGGTTCGTAAAAATGCCACCGTCTTCCTTACCAGGCATCTCTATTGTTGTCGTTGTTGTTGTAATGATATATATATATCACGGGTGAAATATAGGTGAGAGACGAAAAACATATTGTTTTACTCTTCACTTGTGGTACTGTGTGTATATATATATATATATATATATATATATATATATATACATAACACAAATGAACTGAAACCAGAGAAAGAAAGAAATAAATTTATATATTTATATATAAAAATGAAATGACGAAATTCAAATTGATCATCAACTAAAAAGTGCTCAGTGGGTTTACCAGAGCTTTGAATAGATATGTAGACTTGAACTAGGTCAAAAACATTTACTTGCTACTCATAGTTTCATGCTTCATGAGAAGCAATCATCAGGCAACTGCCAAAAAGAAGCAATACATGGTGTTTTATAGTGATTTAGAGTGATTTTGAAAAAAACGGTAGCAATTCATAATAGGCTGGGTTGCATAGCAACGGTTAAACAATTTTCAGTAAACCGCTGAAAAAGAAAAAATAAAATACGTCTTACAGGCTTAAATAATCACGTTATTTAGAAGAAATTTCTTTGCATTTCTGCAACTTGATACGGGTTCATTTCTGTTGTTCAGGGTCGCCATATTCGGTCTACAAATTATATATTACTTCTCCCACAGACATAAATTACACTTCTTCGTTACATTTGAATAGGATCTTGCATGTCTAATACTCCGCCATCTAATTCGGTAGGCAGTTTTCTTGTCTTTCAAGCCCCATACATACTTGCTTAGTGCAGTGGAATTTCTATAACGTTCATTTCTATTTTTTCTCTTTTTTCGCCTTCTTTTTTCTTCTGCTCAGGAACTGTTAAATGAGAAGCTGATATCATGGAAAACCAGAAATGAAAAGTTAACAAGAGAATTCTGTAACAGCTTACTAATTCAGCTGAAAGAGAAACACCTTGATCCAGTCCTTCGACGACTGCAGGGGAAAGAAGCGGCCAAAATATCTTTCGATGAAATCATTGGTGGATACAATCAGATAAAGGAAGATTACCACAATTCTGCTATAGGTGCCAAAGATGTTATTGCCGCAGTTTTCTATGAATTTCACCCGGTACGATTAAACGTTGAAATTGGTCCATTTTATTCGAATTGTGTAATGTGACCGGCTATTTGCTAAGTTAGATTAGTTCGTCAAAATTGAAACTGAAACAGACGTCTGTTAGTTTTTGACATCTAAGAAACCCCTCCTAGTAACAAATTAAGACGTTCGATTAAACTGCGAAGGTTGTTTTTCGTTTCAGTGAATTTTTGTGCGTTTTTGTTTGCTTGCAGGCCCTTTTGAAAGAACAGACACAATGCTTGAGTTTGCTAAGACAACTCAAAGACTATGATGAGAAACTAACCCAGGAATTAGCAGCTAAGGCTTTTCAAGAACAGGAAAAGCAAAAGCTTCAGGTTTTATTTTTTCTCACGATGCTTTTGACTTTAGAAAACTTAATAAGCAAGGGTAATCTCTTTTCCTTTTCACGGTGGGTCAGCTGCATAAAAAAATGATCCCTTCAAAACTAGTTTTGCGGTTTTTATTTTTTTCGACCTAAAACTTTGCAGGATGACACAAGTCAGTATTTCCCAATCGCTTATTTTTGGATATCTATTTTAACGGATTTTTGCCGGGGAATAAGGTTACAGGATTAATTTAATTAATTTTCGACTTTAGTAGTGGGTTAGGGATAAAATTAATCTTTTCTATGCGCAAGAAATCTCATTAACTTGCTGAGGAATACATTAACGTCAATGACGTTTCTAACCTTTTGTCTTTATCTCATAAATAAAGTGCGCAGGAATCTCATTAAGATAAGGTCGCGTGCTATTTTTAGTTGGTTTAACCGGTTTTACAGATTTTTAGTTATTTTTAGATGGATGATGTCATAGTTTATTTTAATTATGTGTGTCATGTCCTTCTGTGGGTATGATGTGATTGTCTATTTTTTATTTGGTGAGTCAATATCCTTGTTTGGGTATGATAATGTCCAAGGTGTGTTTTGATTGGTGGACTCCTTTCAAAAGGGCAAAAAACGGGGTTAGGCGAATGCGAAATCGTGATGGTTTTTCGGGCAAAACATAAAAACGAGGTCGAAGCTCAGCGAAGCAAAAAACTGCCTGCTAAGCAAAAATGTCAATCTTTGTTTACTTGACTCTGTAGAAAGCATTGCACAGAGTATAAAAATTCTCTAGAAAGCAACTAAAAAGAGCAAATGACCTTATCTTAATGAGATTCCCGCGCATTTTATTCACGAGATAAAGACAAAAGGTTACGACGTCGTTGGCGTTAATATATTCCTGCGCAAATTAATGAGATTAATGCGCTTAGAAAAGGTTAGTTTCATCCCTATCCCACTACTGACTTTTGTCGCAACAAGTAATCAGCTTTGAATCCTACCAATGTTTGCGTGGTTTTCAATCAAAATAATTATAAAATACGCCTGTCACCTAACCTTCTCCTAGTATCTTCTAATAACGCTCACGGGTTGTTATCTATGGCTGACGACTTTTTAAAAATGTTTATCTGTTAACAGGAAGAGCAAGAACGATTGCGTCAGGAGAATCTGGCAGTCAAGAAAGAGGTTACCCATATCTTGTTGGTACTAGAAATA
Organism: Porites lobata; assembly: GCA_942486035.1. Lineage (NCBI taxonomy): Eukaryota > Metazoa > Cnidaria > Anthozoa > Scleractinia > Poritidae > Porites > Porites lobata. Next base: position 1,308,277 of record CALNXK010000013.1, read on the forward strand.
ACTTAATGTCGGCTCTGGTCGAACAATGTACTTTTCTTGAGCCGAACTCAACGAATTGACGTTAGCTCATGTGAATAGCTCCGTTTTACCCAATTAATTCCGTGTTCTGGATCGACTGAGGCTTTCTTCAGTGCTGGATTACATAATGTTGTAAAAACATCTCAGCCTACGCAAATACAATCAGCCAAACGTGACTGGATGGAACGTCGCATTCCACATAGCCTACTCCACAGCCGAATCTAAACTCTAATTTAGTTCGTGTGCGAAACACCGCCAAAAATCTTTGTTCTAAGCCCCCACCTGTGTACCAGGATTTGAGTACGCGCCATGATTGGCCTGTTAAAAGAAGCCATTGTCGATTTTCCAATCAAGATGAAAGGAAATTCGAAACGCACTTCCGGTATCCGTTGGGTCCGTTGGGGGCTCAGAACAAGGATCTCGGAGCTGCTTCGCAGACGTTACCAACCGTGGTTAAATAAGTCTCCGACGCAAGCTACATTCCTCATGAGCCGAACGTTTTCTACGTTTCGCTAGCCGTTTGACTACGGGCTGTCCGTGATCATGAGCCAGACCATACACACGAATCGAGCGGAAGCTTAATGCTTATTCGTTTGTTTATTCATTGTAGATGGAAATGTTAGGCAGAAAACAGAGTGAAGAGAGACAGAAGCTTCGTGAACAGATGGATAACGAGCTTAGGCTGCAAAGGGAGCAAATGAACAACATGGTGGAAGCAAACATGAAGACTGCAAAACAGAACAGAGCGTTACTCGTACAGCAAAACCAGGATCTCCAAAATAAGTTCTTGGCAGTTCAAAAAGCAAATGAAGACAACATGAAAATGATTGAAAAGCTGTCAGATTTAGTGGCTAAGCAAGATGAAGAGAAGTGCCGACTCAGTGAACAGATGGAACTGAACGCACAGAATGTCTCAGAACGTCAAGAAGAAATCCGAGCAGAAATGGAGAAGAGACACAAGAAAGAACAGGAAGAATTGCGTCATCAGATGGAAACTAAGATTCAGGATTTGACAGAGGAACACAAGGATTCCTTAGGAAAAAGAGAGCAAGACATTGAAAAGAAGATGGAGGCAAAGTATCTGCAACATCAAGATGACTTACGTCAAGAGCTAAATGAAAAGAGGGAAAGGGATATTGCGAAATTGAAAAATAAATACCAGGCTGCGGCAGATGCACGAATAACCCAGATGACATGTATGAAAACGAGGATGGATGTCCTTGAAGGAGAACTTCAGGATCTTAAGAAACCAGGCTTTTTTAAGCGGCAATGGTCAAAATTAAAGGCGTTAGGGAGTGGTGTGAAGGATAAATGCTTGACAATGTGACAAGCACCTTGGTACCACTTTTAAGGATCGTGGAAGAAACGTTTTTTTTACATCAACAGTTTTCGCTTGTTACTATGTGTTTGCTTTTATTGTTATTCAAATATTGTGTAAGATGACAGATATCAGCAAACTAGTGAGAAAAATAAATTCTTAAGTAGACCTAACAAATTGTAGGTAAGGCAACCGCATAATAACTTCAAGTCATGAAAATATCGGTAATATGACTTGGGTGGAAAAAGTAATGATAATAATTAATTAATTAATTAATTAATTTACTAACATTATTATTCATTCAAAATATTTCTTCTTTTTTGACTGGCTCAAATCCCTCGGCTAATCATTCATAACCACCTAGCGTTAACTATATTCGGAAGACGTTTGCGATATTTGAATAACGACGTCAATAAGTTTCGCACAAATGATAGATAAATAGACGCCAAAGAAGCTATACTGACAAGTCTGACAATCTTACGTTGTTTTGGTAGAGCAGTAGGCGTTTGGCGAACAAGAAATAGCCGAACTACTGCCTCTAGACATAGAAAGAAAAGCAAGAATACAATTATTGGATGGAGAACATGGCAAAACTAAACGTTCCTTTACATCATGAACTTGCCGTGAAACAGGCAAATGAAGACTGGAACTTAACATCGAACAGGGCTAGCATATTCAAGCTTGTCTTTAAACCAGGGATTTTTTGAAAAAATAATAAGACAATTATTAGATTTGCCTTTCGTATGGTCTGAAAAATTATGCAGATTTAGGAAGGTGTTAATCTACCTCAGTTTTCAGACGTGGTGGAGATTACCTTCCTTGATCTCCATAATTCTTCAAATCATTCTCAGCCCTATCCAATAATCGCAAAATAAGAAGGCTGAAGAAGGCTTTTGAAGCGTCAAAAAGCATGTAACTTTTACTGTTTAATTTAAGTTGATCATTTTTGGTAGGTGTACTTGCACATTTCAATTATATTATGCAGATCTCGGAGGATGTTAACTGCCTCAACCTACGCGGCCTTAGCGAATAAAACCCTCCTCGAATGTCCATAATTCTTCATATCATAATCAGCCAATAATTGCTAAACAATAGTTAGCACTTTTCAAATCTGAAAAAGGCTTTTGGAGCGCTAAAGCATATAACTTTATTTTGTAGTTAAAGTTAAGGGCGATCATGTCTTGGAAAGTGTACTTGCCATCTCAATTAAATTGACACTTTAGGTACTTCACATTGAAAGTCACCTACTGATTATATGGTATTATACTTACTGATTGTATTGACACTAGATAACGCTACTATAGTAAGTAAAATTTTCATTATTGTTGTGCATTTAAATATTTTTACATTTTGAGTGTGAAAACTAGTTTGTCAATTTACTTAGCCGATTAAAAGACTGGTTATTGGCAATGATGAAATTTATCTGTTAATTTTTGGAGCCTTACTGAAGACTTCCTGCATTCGCGTGTTTTTGAACTTGTGCTTCATTTTGCCGTTTAGTTATCGTTTTATCAATTATTCACCGAACTGGATGTGAATAATTCTTTAATGTCCTCCAGTTTCATCGACACTAAGTAAATATTAAATTCTCCGGTTTTCACGCCCTTCGTATGCCTGGGTACCATCATGAACAAGACGTTGTCGGAGCGTACACTTAGCCGTCGTGGAATCACGCGTTTTTGAGGATTTTTTGTGTCAGGCACGTGTGACCGCCGCAATGTTGTTAGTTGTTAAGGGTTGGTTGAAATGGGCGAAAATGGAGACCTTCCAAACTACTAATTGCTTTAACATTGTAGGGGTGATGAATGGTCTATCAAAATTTGTAACTGCTCGCAAATTTTTACCTTTGCTCTATTTGCTCGCAAAATTTAAACGAGTGCTCGCTTGCTCGTGCTCCCCAAATTTTTGCAGTTGCTCGCATGCTCGCTTGTCAGTAAAGCAAATGTAATTCTGTATGGTGCTTAATTCCTATAAATATGGCTATCAAGTTCAGTGGCAATGCACGCGATACATGACAACGATAAATAATAAATTAGCTAATCTAGCTGTATATGGTTACAAAGAGAAGATATTGTTACCTTGAGTTCTTCTGAGCTTCTCTACCGATCTACTCACTGGGCTTTAATTAGGCCGTGTTTTCAATAAAAACGGTTTGGAAGCTTTAAGATTCTTCCAGAAGAGGTTGTTCTTACACGAGGATCTTGCTCCTATATAAGAAGTGCTCGCTGCTCGCGAGTTGTAGTCTCTAAGTGCTTGCTGCTCGCAAAGCAAATTTTTTATCTCTGCTCGTGCTCGCAAAAAAATCGCAGTACTGGCAAGCTCGCGAATGCTCGCAAAGACCATTCGTCACCCTTCACATTGCGAAACCGCTCACTTCTTCTCGTTCCACTCTAAATCCACACATTCCACGTCATCCTTAACAGATCTCAGAACTCTCCGTACCTTGCTTTCCGAACGCTGCAAATACGTTCAACTCATCAATGTACAATCGATCTGTTATATTCACACTGATCAGTTTTGACAACTTGTTCCCTCGGTTGCTTTGAGCTTCCAAGCTATAGGATTTAAACATAAGGTGAAGGGCCTTGGACAAAACGGATCGGCTTGCGACAATGCCCTCTTGAAAGTTATGATTTCTGACGTTTCCATCCGGTCCCTTGCTTCCTCTTAACCACAGTTCTAGTGTTCCACCTATTACTCAATTGCCGTAATGCCACGCCTAACCACCGTGGTAGTTGATGAAGCTCAAAACATCTCTCCTATTCATCTATCTGTCGTATCAAAGGCCTTTCTAACCACGATCCAGGCGATGCTGAGATCCCGCTTCCCCCTACTACTACTACTACTACTACTACTACTACTACTACTACTACTACTACTACTACTACTACTGCTACTGCTACTGCTACTGCTACTGCTACTGCTACTGCTACTGCTACTGCTACTGCTACTGCTACTGCTACTGCTACTGCTACTGCTACTGCTACTGCTACTGCTACTGCTACTACTACTACTACTACTACTACTACTTGGTCACTGCTTTTTAAGGTGCGAGAAGTTTAGTCGTTTTCATGGAAGGATTGAATTATACTGGTAAAAAGCTTATCAAAACGTAAATATACATGGATGAAGACAAAGATGACCCCTCTTTCGAGCCTGGAGATAATCCTGGACAAAAGAAAAAGGTAACATTCAAGCCCGCCTCAATGGTGGACATGAAACCATGTGATGATCTTCACCGATATCTGGTCCACAAATTTCACTCATCCACTAAATCCAAATCAGTTTTATTCGAAGCAATCGATTTTTCAGCCTACAAAACTGCTGCTAAGGTTGTCTCCTTTGTAACATCTGAAGACCGGCTACTTTTATGGATCAAAACCTTCGCTGTGCGATACTTTGATCACCTGAACGTGATGGGATATCGAGTAACATGGCAAGAACAAGAGTCACATAGCTGCCCAACCAAAAGCGATAAAATCATCATGCACATTCACGAGGAAGAAAATAACATTGAAGATCAAATGGTCACCATAACTATCTTTATTTCCACTGGCAGAATCATGGTTCAAGGCAAAAAATTCGCCGAGTGGAGTCAACAGGAATTTCCTGCACTGCTATCTATTGTTAACAGTCTCGGGTCGTCAGGAAACCTTAGCGCTGTTAGCGCAAAGGACAAATCTACATTCCATATAGAACTCCAAAAGTTTTTCACAAAGTACAAAGGATGTGAGATTGCGGACACAAGGGCTTCGGAACTAAACGACACTACCGTGGAAAATGCTGAAAATGTTGTCAGTGACATAACAGAAACAGAAACACCCAGTGCAGACAAAGGAAATACAAGAATAACGCAATTGTCAACACCCATTGAACTCTCCCTTACACCGAGTAGGCTAAACACCTTAACTACTCTTCGAAATACCGTCGGAAATTTAGAAGCCGATTTTACTGAGTTTAAAGTAACAAACGCTGGTAACCTCGAGGGATCTTGTTTACTGTGGGTAATGTCGACTGAGATATCGGTCGACATAGCGGTCGATATAGCGGTCGACAGTCGGTCGATATAGCGGTCGACAGTCGGTCGATAGTTGGTCGATAGTCGGTCGATAGTCGGTCGATAGTCGGTCGATAGTTGGTCGATAGTCGGTCGATAGTCGGTCGATAGTCGGTCGATGGTCGGTCGATAGTGGGTCGATAGTCGGTCGATAGTGAGATAGACTATCGGCCGAGTATCGGTCGATATTCCGTCGACGCACCTCGACTTACTATCGGTCATATGTCGGTGATATATCGGTCAACTGTCGGTGATATATCGGTCAACTGTCGGTGGTATATCAGTCAACTGTCGGTGGTATATCGGTGAACTGTCGGTGGTATATCGGTCAACTGTCGGTGGTATATCAGTCAACTGTCGTTCGAATATTAGTCGTGTGTTAATTTATCAGGTGAGTCCAATGGCTTTTTTTTTTAAGCAAAGACGTCATTAATTACTGTTATCATGCGATGGGGAACATGTGGCAAAGCAAGGCGCGATTACGCTATGAAGAGAACCGAAGAGCACTGGGAACTAAGGACATGATAACCTTTTTTTTCCAGTTTGTATCATCACCGATCGTCTGAGTTTTAGCTGTTAAACAGAACCTGTCTCAGCCTAAGTTGAATCTGCTGCTCCTGTGGTCCCGCAAAAATGTAGGAAAATGTAGGAAATGCTAAGTGTCGACCGACCATCGACCGAGTGTCGACCAATTACTGACCGACACATCGATCAAGTATCGACCAACTATCGACCAAGTATCGGCAAAGTGTCGGCGAAATGTCGGCGAAATGTCGGCGAAGTGTCGGTGAACTAAAAGCTATATCGGCCGAGACACATCTGGAACGACTATCGGCCGTGTCTCGACCGAGTGTCGACCCACTATCGACCGACTATCGACCGCTATATCGACCGACTGTCGACCGAGTGTCGACCGACTATCGACCGAGTGTCGACCAAGTATCGACCGAGTGTCGACCTACTATCGACCGAGTGTCGACCGCTATATCGACCGCTATATCGACCGATATCTCTCGGTCGACATTACCCACAGTAAACAAGATCCACCTCGAGCACCTAAAAGACAAAGCTGCCCAACTAGATCACAATTTCAAAGTACAAACAACAACCCTAGGGGGCCTTGCTGATGATCTGGAAAACAATACTAAACTTCTAAATCACGATTTACAAAAACACGCTGACTTAATTTCCAAATTACAGAATGAAAATCAAGCACTTCAAAAGAAAAATGCGAAAATATCGGAGGATAACGCAACCATGAGAAGAACACAGAACCAGCTTGAAGCGGAAATCACCTTTCTTAAGGACCAAATTAAAGCCCTCTGGGAAACAATACAACTGCCGCCGGAAACAACTAAGACGTCGAGCCAGACCTCTGGTGAAGAAATGGACGACAAATTCAATGATAGCACAAAGAATAAAGCTGCCATTCCTACATCAAACGACAACCAATGGTCAGAAGATGAGATACTACTTGTTAATCTTCCAACATCAAACTCTTTCTCTCCCTTCAAGATCTACCAGAAAACCCGCCAAGAAAAGAACCACAAAACAAACCTGTAGACACTAATTCGCAGCACCCTCCTAAGTCTCCTGCTACCAACGACACCAATAATTCTAATGAAGTGATCTTTCTATGTGATTCAAATGGAAAGTTTTTAGACATGGAAAAAATGTTTCCTTCAGACCAGGAAGTGAAGTATGTTAGAACTCCACTGATTGAACACGCTAGATCGTACTTACAAAGTCAAATCCACACTGCTCCCCGACTACTCATATTACACACAGGAACAAACGATCTAGAAAGAACCAGTTCTCCTGAAGATCTTATTTCTAACATCTAAATATTGATTACAGAAGCCTCAACGAAATTTCCTTCAAGCAAAATATTCTACTCAACACTTCTTCCCCGCAGCGACATCCCGACACCAATAATAACTTCAATAAACAATCAGTTGATCAGTAGCTGCTCAAGATTACCCAATGTGCAGTTAGTCAAACATGACAACCTCTTTGAGAATCAATCAAATATTCTTTACGATCAGAAACATATTCTTAAACGGTACGTAAAATTTTTCGCCAAAAACCTTAAGGACACAATTCGCGGTCGTGCCAGACCAAAACCTACAGTTCCTTCTAATACAATGCCAGCCCAAAGACAAAGATCCTCACAAACTCAACCGACTTCTTCCCAAGGTCCCAAGCCACTATTACATCACACATCATACAGCAATGCCGTAAAGAACACACCACCTCAAGTGCCTCGTTGGCCTCACCTTCTTCAAACTCAACCTCCGCCGTTACCATTTGTCACACCACAACTTCCACAACGAATACCTCCAACACCATTGCAAAATTCACTACATCATGAACCAAATGCCTCAAATAAAGCATTCCAGCTTCCTATGCAAACCCTGCCGGACCAGATACTCCCAGCTCCGCCACCAACTATATCGCATCAATACTCCAAAACATCGCATCAAACGTTTCCACAGGCCGCTAAAATGGAAACCGCAGGTGAAGAAACTCGCCCCTCCAACAAATTAACGGATTCAGCAATGCCTCAGGAAATCATATCCTTTCTTCGTTTTATAAAATCATTTGTATGAACAATTTCATCTTACCCTTGACACTGAATTAAGTATTAATGATAAACTTTATACCAGTATAAAGAGTAATCCATTTATTATTTTCTATACAATCACGGACACCGAAGATAGTCCCGATATTTCAAGCACATTGTCCTTTTGCGCTTGGAATATTAATGGCCTTTCTTCGAAATATCTTGGAAATAAGTTAGATAATGCTGATTTTTTGAGTGTTATTAATAACTCCGATTTTATATTGTTAACAGAAATTGGCAACTGCTCTAATCTGGAAATTGCGGGATACAAATCTTTTTTTCAATGTCCCACACCAAATCAGTCGGGGAGAGGTGGGCGTAACTCCGGAGGAATCGCTTTATTTTATAAGAACAAATTCCACAAAAACATTTCCATCACTAAAACAACTCAGCATTTTATTTGGTTTAAAATTGAGAATCGTTTTCTAAATTCAGTGAAGAATATTTACGTCTGTGGTGTCTATATACCCCCCTGTAACTCAAAATACTTTGATAACGAAATTTTTGATCAGCTAGAACAAGACATAGTACGTTTTTCTTCGAAAGGATCAATAATTCTCATGGGTGACTTTAACTCGAGAACCGGGAAATACTCTGATACTGTCTCAAAGGAGGGAAACAGTAGAATTAGTAATGATCAGTCGGAATCTGCTTTCCAGCCAACTCAAAGAAACAGTTTTGATAATGTTTTAAATAGCCATGGGAAACGGCTGTTGGAAATTTGTAAAACCTTTGACCTAAGAATAGTTAATGGCAGAGTTAATGGAGATACCCTAGGCAGACCCACTTTTCATGGAAAAAACGGAACGAGCGTTATTGATTATCTAATATGTGATCAGTGTACATTTCTCAACGTTGCAAATTTTGTTGTTAAACAGCCATCTTATTTATCGGATCATAGTGCCATCGTGGCATGGCTCAATCTTAACACCAGGTTAATTGGAGACGAAATGCACACTCCCAATAGTAGCAATAGATTATCAAAATTACCACGGCAATTTTGCTGGGAAGTTGACTCACATTTAAAATTCAAAAACGCACTGCGCACGGAACCAATCCAAATTCTAATTAGACAATATATGGAGAGAAACACCGAAGATGTGAATATCTCCTTAGAAAACGCTATGAAAATTCTAACTGAGAGCTCCAAGCTATGCCTAAAAATTAAAGCTAAGAAAACTTATAAGCGTATTAAGAAATCATCCAACAAGAAATGGTTCGACTGTGAATGTCGCTTAAAAAGGCATGAATTACGAAAAGTCTCAAATGAAAAGCACCGTGACCCCCTCAACTCCGAAGTGCGGGAAAAATATCACAAAACCTTGAATGATTACAAAAAGCTCCTAGGCACAAAGAAAAGAGGATTCCACAAAGAAAAAACATTACAACTCGACGAACTAGCTTTAAATCCTGACAAGGCGTCATTTTGGAATTGTTTAAATTCGATGAGCGACACTTTCAACGAAAATGTTCCTGCCCCAATCTCGGAAGAATCATGGCTTCACCATTTCAAATCTCTGCATTCTATTGACCCGACGAATTCCACGCATGAACATGAAATCCATAGGGAACTAAATTCTTTAGAACACGAAAAGGAACAGTTTAACGATCTCGATTATGAGATAACTGAGAGGGAAATACGTCAAGCGGCGAAGAAATTGAAAAATAAGAAATCACCATTTGTTGACAAAATACGAAATGAAATGATCAAAGCAAGCCTCGAACCACTAATGCCTGTCTATGTCAAACTTTTTAACCTCATTTTACAATCCGGAAAAATGCCAGATGTTTGGTGTCAAGGCCTCATAACCCCAATTTACAAATCTGGTGACAAGAGTGATCCAACAAATTACAGAGGCATATGTGTTTCTAGTTGCCTTGGAAAACTGTTCTGTTCTATTTTAAATCGAAGACTTCACTTGTATTTTGAGGAAAATAAGATATTACATAATTCCCAAATTGGCTTTTTGCCTGAAAACCGCACTGCAGACCATGTTTTCACTCTAAGGACCCTAATAGATAAATATGTGCATTATCACAAGGAAAAAAGTCTACGCTTGTTTCGTAGATTTCCGCAAAGCGTTTGACTCTGTTTGGCACGAAGGATTGTTTTATAAGCTGCTAAAAACGAATATAGGAGGAAACTTGTACAACCTCATGAAAAGTCTTTATTGCAACTCGACATGTTCCATCAAAATCGGTGAAAACAAAACACAGCCTTTTTCATATTCCAGAGGTGTACGTCAAGGCTGTATTTTAAGCCCTCTTTTATTTAACCTCTATTTAAACAATCTACCACTTTTTTTATTCGAAAACACCTTATCTGACCCATTTGTTCTCCCAAATGGGAAAAAAAATAAATTCACTTTTCTACGCAGATGATTTAGTTATTCTATCAAGATCGAAAACTGGATTACAGAACTGTTTAAATGCGCTTTCTTTGTATTGTGACAAATGGAAGCTAAAAATTAATCCCAAGAAAACAAAAATTATGATATTCCAGAAACGCCCCAAAAAATCTATTGACATCAAATTCAACATAGGCAGTGAGTCAATTGAAATTGTCCAAGAATACACTTATTTAGGTACACGTTTAACTCCAACGGGAAACTTTACACTTGCACTCGAACACTTAAAAGAAAAGGCCCTTCACGCGTTTTCTAGTATTCGGAAGCGGACAATTCTTAACAAACTTAATCCTAATACTGCATCCCAAATTTTTGACACCATGGTATTCCCAATCTTGAGTTACAACAGCGAGGTATGGGGAATGTACACCAAGCAAGATTTTAAAAAATGGGATAGCTCCCCAATAGAAAAAATTCACCTCAAATTCTGTAAACGTTACTTAGAGGTTAACAATAAGGCCTCTAACATAGCCTGCAGAGCTGAACTTGATAGACTGTCGCTGCTTATCCCGATAAATCAGAAAATTATGAAATATTTTGTTTACCTCAACAACAAAGATAATGACTCTATAGTCAAACAGTCTTTCCTTATGTCAAAGAATCTACATTCTATGAATAATTCCGGATATTTTTCCAATGTCATAAACATGCTTGAACAATACAATCTAACCAGTTTAGATGCTGAATCTCTAGATAATGATAAAATTAGACGATATACCACAGAAATGAGAGAGAAATATCTATCTTTTTGGCGGCACAGCCTCGAAAATTCAAAAAAACTAGAATTTTATAAAACTTTTAAAGATGAATATTCTACATCTGATTATCTCTACCAGCTAAGACATTATGACGAACGACAGAATTTTGTTAAATTTAAAATAAGTAATCACAAACTTATGATTGAACATGGTCGATACCAAATCGATCATTTGCCAAGAGAAAATAGATTATGTCCTTTATGTAACTCAAATCAGGTAGAAGATGAGATTCATTTCCTCTTTCAATGTAACAAATACTCAGTACAGAGACAGGCATTTATTACTCAAATCAATCGAATAATACCTGACTTTGACAAGAAATCATCTCCGGAAAGCATAAAACTGATAATGAATTCGAAGGAACATCATGTAAATAAGTTAGTTATGAAGTTTGTCTCCTCCTGCATGAAAATACGTGATTCATTGTTAGTAATGTAACCGAATTTTTCTAGATTGTTATTAGTGCTGTTTTGTTTTTTTTATTTTGATTCTCATATACATGCTTTTGCAATACTGTACAGTGATGCGGTCATGCAAATAAAGCAATTTATTACTATTTATTACTACTACTACTACTACTACTACTACTACTGCTACTGCTACTGCTACTGCTACTGCTACTGCTACTGCTACTGCTACTGCTACTGTTACTGCTACTGCTACTACTAATAATAATAAATAAATAAAACCTCAATTTAAAATCCTATTTACAATCAACCTGCTGTTACAAAAGATCTAATTAATTCATCAAAACACTGTCTACAATTCCTTCATTAGAGAACAAAAACAATCCTGTATGTAATAAGTGAAGAAAGAAAAAACTATTCATTAACAAATTCTAAAAAATAGAAGTAACTTAACCTTACATAAAAGAAGAGGAAATAGATATAATTAATAATAAAAGTTCGAAATTCTATAAAATTAAGAATTTCATTATGCAGAGATATTCAGATAATAATAACAATAATGATATTATTGAGTAAGTAATGGAAGTAACAGAAAAAGATGCCTCAAGTCTTTGCCTCTCCTGTTCTTGATAAGCCTTAGCTGCACGTTCCTGGGCCAGTACCTCATCATAGTCTTTCAGTTGTCCCAGCAATCCTAAATATTGTTCTTGTTCTTGAAAAAGGGCCTACCGAAAAAAACGAATAATAACAATGTTCCACATTCACCGTGTTGATTATATAAAGGATATTACATTGGCTCGCGGAGATACGAAATTTCTCTTCGAGTGTTGAAATAACACGAGAAGAAAAATTTTGTATCTCCAAGCGGCCATGTAATGTTCTATTTATTATTCACCTGTGAAGATATCAAGTTCTCGCGCGAAAGCTCACCAGGTATTTCATTGGTGTTGATATAATAAAACGAATTATTTCACCGGGCGCTAAGGGCTAACTGATTTTTGATCTCATCCCTGTCGCATCACATTTCTAATGGACCCTCAAGTGCTGACAAGAGCTGTTAAAATACAGCTATCATGGTAAATAACAGAACCAGATTTCCGAAATAAGCTTTTGTTTCAAAGTACAGCAGGCGTTCCATCGCTCCCCCCTCCTACCCTACCCTCTTACTATTTTCCCTGCTCAACTCTCTCTGCGCCGCCCAGTCCCACCATCTTAAAGCCTGAAACAGGGTAAGCTGAAACAGTTAGGCCCGTTTCATACGTCGTGCTACTGCCGTGCCGAACTCAATTCAAAAATGGTTAGCCACAAAAAGAGGTCATCGGCTCCTGAAGTGATCACAAAGAGCCTTTGAGAATGAGTAAAAGAAGGGAACTAAAAAATATTCTTTCACTTAGTTCTGGTCTCTAGTTTCGAGCACGGAAGGTTCAACTGCCAACAGTGGTTATCGTCCATTTCCAGTCTCAGCGAGAAAATGGCCATGTCATGCTTTACTCGCAGCACTTCACTTTCCACTGGAAACTACTAGTTTAAACGGAGTTCAGCCCTTGTTTAACAAAAACGCTTTTTAAGCCATTGTCAGTTTGTCCAACGCTCTTATCTAACACCAACTATCGTGAACAATTTCAATAAAGTATATAGCGTATACAGGAAAAGAACTACTTATTTTCTTAACTCAACTCGCGTAGAAAGGTCTAAGTTAGACTTTGTCTAAATAACAGACCCTAAATTAACATTCACCCAAAGAAAAGCACTAAGGATAATTGTATGCTGATGTGATTCTTTCCTAAATTGACAGGAAATTTTTTTCCTGGATATCAAAGTTTCTATCGGACTTTTGTTTGCAGTAACACCCTTTACTCAGTGCCATCTTTTCGGAAAAATAGGCTTACAAACCATTCTCGTCCCCAGAGCCTCTGCAGGGGACGAGAATAACTAATGCAAAGAATGCAAGATCATCCGCGCATGACTGGCTCTAGAATTCCAAATATGGCACTGATGAAAGTGAGACTTCATAGATTACCCATTTCAACCATATATACCTTTCTGGTAGTATAAATCCTGTGTTTTTGGAAGGTTATCGTGATCAATGGAGACCTAGAATGCGCCAAGATCGCGCTAACTTAATTTCCTCCGGTTGAAGGTCAGTTATAATCTGTAGTTAAATCGTCTCTTGGAGAGTATGAAAGATTCTTGCGACACAATTTAATAGACTTAGTCTCTATACTTTGATGAAACTATTATCCGTTCTTATTAACCAATGCTGTAGGATGGAATTGCCGTTACACTGGACAGATAAGAAAAGACGTGTTCAACCTTCGCTTACGCGTTGCGGTACCCACATATTACACGTTCACAACTCATAACATGGTGGATGAGTGCTTGCGACTCGTCTCAAATTCCAGCTTGGGACAAAAACATGCCGACGGAATAGACAAATTGTCACGCATGAATAGTAGTCTTAATTACACTAAGATTTTCGTTGCTACTTCCTTCTGCTTAGCAATACTCCAGCTTAAACATCATTATCCCCTTTATTTGGTTAAAGTAACCCAAACAAGAAAGTAAACCTAAAGAAGTAGAACACCGAGAGGTTTTTAGTTCCGGCTTACTTCAGTTTACTTCCTTCTTGGAATTACACAAACACACCAGAATACACCATTACAGACCCTTCCTGACAACTCCATTTTGTTATTTTTTTTCTTTAAAGCCTTGAAGCCTTCATACCGCTAATATTGGTTGTCAATTTTGCTTGTCTCATTACATTTTTTGGCAGAAAGTTAGCCAGAAGATTGGTCTTTCTACAGAGGACGCAGAGCGTTGACTTAAAGTGCTTACAGATTATGGATGTAAGTTAACCAAGAAATTTACTCAATTCAAGTTTAAGAACCCCGAATGTTTAAGGCAAGCAAAATAATATCTGTCTCAACGAACCGACAAACATATAACGAGAATGAGTGAAACGGCCTGTTTAGTTGTTTAGAAGATATAGTTAAATGGTCGATAAGGTTAAACGGATTGCTCAAAGTAGATACTGTTCTGTATTGTTCTTTTTATGCTCCATGTTCCTTTAGATAGCATTATTGAGTCAGTTATTGCTGTTGGTGGAGTCTTGCTTTGGGTGAGCTCTGTTTGCTGGGATACCCAATAATGACAATTCCAGTTTGGGATAAATTTGGCCACAAGAGTGGCCGTTTATTTCATTTAAGCATATCAAGCTAGGAAAGTCCAGATCCACAAGAAGATTTATCCCAGCAAAGGTGAGGGCACACCCGCCATCCGGGAGATGGAAGTGGAGCAAAACGGGAGGGAAGGGAGGGAAAAATGTTTTCCAACTTTCTTGTTGCAGTGAGCAGAGAGGCCTTGAGCCTCGCTTTCATGTCTTAAAAACACAATATATAATGTCCCGGATGGCAGGAACGCCCCCTCCCCAGTAACTGGAGAAATGACACATTAATCAGTCACATTAAGCATAAAACCATTTATTTCTTTCAGAAATAAATTTCCTTTTTTGTTAAATTGCCAAGATCATGAGGACTGAAAAGATAACACAAAAGTAACCAAGCGTAAAATTTGGTTTGACGCTGTTGCTGTTCATGTTTTTTTTTCTTTTTTTCCTCTTAAGGGTCACGGGGGACATCTTGGGCTCGTTAATGTATTTATTTTGAAGCGTGGCACGAAGTACAACGACTAACATCGACAGGTTTTATACGAGATATTCATAACTGGATAAAAGATGTGCGCGTAATTTAAAGTGATCGCTTGCACATGTGGCACTTAGACTGCGAACCGAATGTTATTCAAAGTGAAAAACGAGCTCTGAATGGTAGCAAACCTTGTTTCAGTGATTTTTAAATCTATAAAAATAAGCAACTTGTAAACAAAATTGAAGCGTGGAATGTAATTAACCATAATTACCATAATTACATATCTTGCTACATACTCGTGCTATAACCCGGAGCCTCAAAATTTTACTTTTCCGACAATTTTGTGTCTAAGAATTCAGCGCAGATATACAAAACTTCATGAGCTGGCACTGCAGAGGGGTAAATCTAGTGAACTGTCGTGTGTCATGTATAAAGCAGAATAGGCCATTTTACAGTTGTGGGCTTGGTGTCCTTGCCTTTGAGTGAACGTGAGGCTGAGGGTGACATTGTTTTGATACAGACCTCCTTCCTTTTCTAATGTAAATTTTGCTAAAAAAATACTATTTAGAATAACAAAAACATGATTTACATAATAAAGCAAGGAGGGTTGTATCAAAACAAGGTCAACTCCAGCCTCATTTCCAACTGTAACTGTAAAATGGGCTATTCCAAAAGAATGCTTCCATAAACACAGGTAGCCCAAGCTCGAAACTGATGAGCATCGGTCAACATCGGCCTTGTTGCGTAACATTCGAAATATAAGGATTTGTATGGGGAAAAAAACCTATCGTTTCTGTAACCTACGAAAATGAAAGGATTTCAATTAAAAAAAAAAAAAAAAAAAACAGCTTAATTAAAATGTGTGTTACGTCCCTCCTGTGTGGTCCACGGGCCGATTGAAGGCCGTTTTATGGGTTTTTATGTAAACTGTTTTTTACAAAAACGCATAAATCGGCCCGTGGACCACGCAGGAGTAGACTACGAGCAGTCCCCCATTTTTCCTCAGGGATAGTAGAGCGAGCGAAACGCGAGCGCGCGTGAAAATCACCCCACGCGAGAAAAGGCGATTTTTCTCTCTCCCTGCAGCGTGTCGCCTTTTCTCGCGTGGAGTGATTTTCACGCACGCCCGCGATTCGCTTGCTCTACTATCCCTGAGGAAAAACGGGGGACTACTCGTAGTCTAACACAGGAGAGACGTAATACACATTTTAAGTAAGGTAAGTTGTTTTTTATTGAAATCCTTTCATTTTCCTAGGTTACAGAAACGATATGTTTTTTCCCCTTACAAATCCTTATAATGTTACGCAACAATGCCGATGTTCGCTGATGCTCATACTTCGAGCTTGGGCTACCTGTGCTATGAAAAATATAGGGCGTTAATTTCAGGAATGAGTGATTTTGCTAATTTAAACGATTATACTGCTTGCAGGCAAACGTTAAATGGTAAACTCCGCTGTATACATATACACTAGAGGTTACTAAAGGAATCACATAGTGCTGTCGTCTATTCCTTCCGCAAAATTGTACACAAAAGCGCGATTTCCCTATTTGGTACAACTGTGGCTTGAAGTACTGCCGTAAAGCGATCTCCCAAATAATAATGATAACAAAAACAACCTTCCTAAACTTCCATCATTCCACAATGTCTCTGTAAAATTTTATGTAAATCACCTTTAGAGCAGCCGACATTATCGTTTTAGCAGCGTTTTACAAGATGTAGCACAAGCAAGATTTTTCCTTATGAATTCGAATAGGTGTCCCTCGCGACCTAAAAGGGAGCAAAAACGGTGAAGGTTAAGGTAAAAGGGTCCTTATTTCGCGTCGTTAGCTCGGAATAGTCCTGATCTGACTAACAAACCTGGGGCCAAAGGTGCGCTCGTCTTATCCCGCTTCTCCCTCATACATTTACTGGAATTAGAGATAGACGCCTCTATTTAAAATCAAAAAGTAATTACTCAGGGTAATCCGTTCAGGGAGCTTACAAAGCATCCTGCAATCAGTAGGAGCCCTGAGTTCACTAACTAGGCAAGAAAAAAACATAATGAAATATATACAATGGTAATATAACATATGAACTAATAACAAGGGGCGCGATCCATTCAACCAAAATTTCCGGAAATTTCGGTCCAAAACTAAATGGACCTGTTCGGTCCAACCGGAAAAGTTTCGAAAAAACGAGTTCACCTTTTGAGGTGGACTACTTTTCCCGGTCGGACCGGTTGGAATTTTGGTTGAATGGATCGCGCCCAAGATCTCCCAAAATTATGTACAGTTACAATAATTATAAAAACCGTACTTCCACGGCAAAAAAAAAAGATCTCCTGGCCACTTCTGTTCTCATAGCAGACAGATGCAAAAGATTGCTCTGGCGGGTTGAGCGAGCACAAATGTCCTTGTTAAAAACAAAATAGTTCTTAAAATACTGAGGGCACCGACCATCCATACATTTCCTCACAAGTTTAAGGATATGTTCATCGCGCCTGGACCTTAGACTTGGCCACTTCAAAGCTTCCATCACAGTGTCACTACTAGATATCTCTAGATGCCCAGACCAGAGCACCATACTCTAATGTCGGTCTAATCCCTGATATGAAATTGGTAGTAGCACTATGTGAAGTGACATAACGGCGCACACGTCCTAACAGACCGACCGGCCTACCAGCGGTAGAATTGGTGATTTACACCTAGAAATTGAGCTGTAAACGTCGCGCACAGCAGGCCGTACACTAGCCAACTGCGCCAACCCTTAATTCCTAAAGCAAGGATTGCACTCTGACGAGAGCACTTTCCTCCCACCGTGATTGTGACCCGGGTTTGAGTCCTTGGGTCGATTTGATAGCACAGCTCTCGCGCGCAGCATGACCGTAATGCGGGCTCAGGGTGCCAACTCATCGAGATCACATGTTTTTTTAGGTTTCAAGCTGACCAGTTATTAGCTTGCTATTGATTACAGGCTAATTTTATGTTATTCCAGCTAGTCCTCAAAAGTCATTTAGTCCTCCCTTAAGTTAAGTAATAGATTTTCGGATTTCTTTGCAGTTTTTCCAAGGTCATTGCCTGAAGTAAATTATAAATACATAAACGGGTGCTTCGCTTTTAGCTCTGGCTAAATCTATATATTATGTAGGTTGATCTTGTTGTTAATTCTCTTGTCTGTTCCAAGAGGGTTTTCTCTAGCATGTAGAGGCCGACGCCTTTCAAGTCGTCGCTTCTTTCACTAGGGTAGGGACCGACCGGAAATACGTCTACGTTCGCAGGCTAGTTTTTCTCCCGAAACTCCGGTTTTTCCTTTCCCCTAAAACCAACATACCAAATTCGAATTTAATCTGAGAAATGTCTACATTAACTTGGGGACACTTAAGATGGGGCACACGTTTGTCAGTTCTAAGTCTGGGTTGTAATCGCCATTTTTTTAGGGTGAAGGGAGATATTTTAAGAACACGCTCCTCACCCTACAGACGCGTGTTCATTTCGCGCGCCTCGCTTGCCCTAAAAAAATAAGAACAGCAACCGAACAAAACAAGTGCCCACCACAATGGCTTTTCAGTTTTTGGAATTGCCAGGGTTTATCGTCCATAAATAACATTATGTTTTTTCCTCTCTTGGTCAGACATCTTGGCGAGAAACGTATCAGCTGGAAGATGAAGAGAAGGCTTTCGCCATGGCGCTTGAGCTTTCCCGCAAAGAGCATGAACAAAGACAGTCCACAAGTAGCAAACAACAGCATCAGTCGGTAATACCAATATTTCATGCTGAAATAGTTTCTAATAATCACTTCCGCGAAGGATTCTTAAATAAGCAATCTTAGTATTGAAGGGCAAATTTGGCGTTGCTGATTCTTTTACTATAGTTCACCCCCATATTTGTAGACAGTTTTCCAAAGTCTTCTGTGAAAACTTTGGCTCAAAAACACCAACACAAAATGATCTCATCCGCTTGCCTGTTTAACGGTTAGGTAATCAATTGCCATTTCTAATCCTTTGTGTTACAGCAAAGAAAAGCATGATTTCCATACGCTCATTTGAGTCGTATGAAATCAGTATTTGTCATTGCAACACCTTCCTTAACTCGAGTGGAGTTCCAAAAAAGTACAGTTTTTAACCATAAAATGCGATGTCAATAATAATGTATAAAAATTATGTTACTCTTTAAAGGAAGAATTGCCAGTAAGACATGGTCAGAACTACGAGGAAGACGTTGCTTTATCACGAGCACTAGAGCAATCAGCTCTAGACTCATCATATGTGGCTTCCAACAGATCTGCCGGATTGGAGGCCAAGGGTCAAGTTAGACACATTTCTCTTGGCGGTATGTTATTAGTTTTAAAACCAAATAGATTTCTTCCCCCCGTTCTCTGCTATTACTTAAAATGTCCGCTTTCTATCCGATAGGTGATGTTTTGTCAAAAACAGGAAAGCGACTGGCAATACCGCTTTGCCTTCCGAACAATTGTAGATGGGATTCGAAGAAGAGCCAGTACCTTCAAACAGGGGAGAAACGTCACTCGCTGTATGTTGTGGAAGAAGCCCTTGAAAAGTTGAGGAAGATTAAAGGTACGCTTTTCACTAAAGTGCTGTAATTGTGCGATCGACCTGTTAAGAGTAAAATAAAAAAGTTAGGTTTTCAAAAAATCATGGTAAAATGATAGAACTCAACAGAATTGGCCTATGGCACAGCTGTTAACAAAACGACACGTACACTCTGTTTGAACGCAGAATCGCTAATTTATCATATACATTATATCTTCTAGGTCCGGTATGTGTAGTATCTATTGCCGGCCCATACAGAAAAGGAAAGTCATATATTCTAAGTGAAGGATTTGATCAGCCACAAGTATTTCCTCTTGGACATCACATGGACCCTGAAACAATGGGAATCTGGCTTTGGATTGTACCTGGAATCTTCAAGGTTAATTCAAAACTACGTGTCATTTGAATCAGCAATATTGCAAGTAGCCGTTCATACATGTTTGTAATTACTTTAAAGGCATTAATTCTTAGTTAATTGAAGAGGCTTTTTGTCCCCTTTCCCCATTTAACACCTGCTACAGCAGCCATGTGTCAAAGACGCTCACGGATAAAGGCATTCTTCACACGCCTGAGATGTGAAGTCCACTGTACAACACCAATCCTCCTTGTAACATTTTTGTTTCCTCTTTGTGTGCATGATAGTGCGGAGGGGAAGGCGAATGGGGGACCATTAGGAAAGAAAATACCGAGTAAGCAAAACGACTAGTAAGTTGAAAATGGTGATCCTCTACGGTCCTAACTAGTACAAAACTTACCCACGTGTTTTTGTGCATTCTTAATATGCATGATTCCATTGATGCTTTCCTCTAGGACTCCAGGGGCCAGAAGTTCACCGTGGTATTACTTGATTCCGAGGGAAGTGACTCTGTTACCGGTGAAGGACTCGATGATAACCAGATTTTTACTTTGACAGTATTGCTGGCATCGGTTCTAATATACAACTCACAGGGTGTTCCTACCTGGCGGGATCTCGAAGGACTTGAGTATCCTTAAACATGATATTAGGTATTTAAGTCTCATCTTTTTCGTTTACAGGATCACGCTACCGTGGCACTTTTAAAACATTTTTGATTTTTATTGGTTATGCACGATATAAGATATGATATGTATATGATGTATATCATATGATGTGATATATTTTTAACAGTTATTCCATGAGTGCTCGTTGGATGTGAGATGGTAGAGGCCAACTAGGCGCGTAGCGCCGAGTTGCCTATAACCATCTCATATCCAACAAACGCGAGTGGAATAATTTTTTTTATTAAAAACGTCCAAAAAATATCGAGAATTCGTCCCGACTTTATTTGTAAAACAACCGATTTTCAGATTGTTTTTAATTTTGAGCAGACGCGTACAGTTACCATATCTGGAGAGCATGGTATAATGGCTCATATACCATGATGGCTAAGCCAATCAGAGCTCTAAACCTGAATTATCCAATAATTCAGTTTTTAATAAAAATATAACAATTATTCACTGTAGTGGAGGTGGCTAGTGATGGTGGTTATTTAACGAGGCCGCGAAGCGGCAAGGTAAATAGCCACCGACACTAGCCACCGACACTGAGGTGAATAATAGCTTTAGTATATATTAAAACAGTGAGATAATTGAGCCCCAAAATGATGATTTTTAACTCATTTACTGTTGCCAACGATTACAATTTTGGCGCGCAATGACCGAACGGCCGCGGTCGTCGCTTTTCGCTTGCCGACAAATAAAACTTTTGAAGGCATTTGTTTAGCTCTTGCGGGAAAATTTCTTCAAAAGGAGTTGTGAATTCTTTTTGTATTTAAAACAATTCTGAAAAAAAAAACTTATTGAATTTAGTTTTAAGCTTATTTATAAACAAGCCAAAGTAACGCAAGACTTTGTAAACAAAAAACTTTTTCACCTGTTTTATCGATGAATTCAAGTCAAAGCTTTACCTGTTAAAACTTCCAAACCGAACTTCGTCACCTTCTTCTTGTATGTCGGGAACAGCGTGCTTGATTACTTGTGAAATTTCTTTGTTTCAGTACGGCAGCAAACCGGGAAGGCATTTTGCTCGCAACTTACGCGAGTTTGGCGTCGCTCGCTCGGAGGAACTGTAGGTGAATCAGTGAATAGTGCAGGATATTCACTGATTCAGTAGAGGGCGCGAAAAACACTATCCACTGTTTTAGTGTATACTAAATATATTTAAGCAACAGACCACACTTTCGATAGGTTTACCGGCGTGATAACCCATGCGGGATGTTGGGAGAACACGAGAATAGCTTGTAAATCACGAGCCGAAGAATGTAGTTTTCTTTAACCATTACCCAGGTTTATTGTTAAGTTATCCCAGCGCATCGAGGTACGATCAAAAACAAAAGGTGTTGCTGGAAAATGACACCAGGACTCAGAGTTTTTTCATAAAACATTTCCTTTCTTTATCTGGCTGCTGCGAGACGTTACCCAGAAAATCCCACGAGATTGTCGCAACATCAAGGACTACTTTCTCAAGAAGGTAAACCTATGCTTAATAGGTAATAGCTAGGATGACGCATTTTAAATTACTATAGGCAAAATGCATGACGATGCCAAGAATCGACTGAGATGTCGCAATGATAAAAATGCATATAGATAGATTGGCTATGTAAAGGTTATTGAAATAGTAAGTTATGATTATGGTAATTTCTGGTTTGGAACCCAGCAAATGAAGATTTTCTTACCTTTTTTACACAGATTAGTAAACGGTTTGCTTCTCGTTAGGCTTATTATTTTCAGTTTCAGGTGCATAGTTTAGAAAGAAGTGTAAATATTTTTACCATGTATTTGAGTCATAATTTTTGCAAAGGCCTGTTGAAGTGTTCTGCTATTTTCTCGAGCTACATCGGGACCGCCACCTCTCTGTCTTAACATCACGTCATCATCCAATAATAATTTTTTTTTATGATAAATAAATACAGAGCTCCAGTTAAATAATGGAAAAACTATTCCAAATCCTCAAATATTGATCAGGGCAAGCTAATGGGGAAGAAAAAGCCGGGGAAATTAACCCTATTCAGCTTGGCCTTTTTTTTCTTCATGCGACCGAAGGGGCGGAGGAGGGGATGCTCGCCCCCTATAACTTCAAAAACAGCTCATGCTATGTCCACCATAGTTACACAGAATAATGTACTCATCATTTTCAACTTCTGGGTATAATTTGATGGGCACAATGACGTTATCTGACGTGACATCATGATCATGACGTCATAATTCTGAATTTAGATAATTCAAAATGGCGGATCCAAGATGGAGGATGCTTCCTGTTCCTTTTTTCGTAATAAATGACGTTATCATGACATCACTGTAACTGTTAATGATCATTTATGTGTTAGTTAACTTCTTGACTTTATCAGAAACCTCACTATTTTCGCTTAATGCCTACTTTGAGGTAAACTTGGATTCCGCAAATATGTTCAGCATTATGACGTCATGATGACGTCAGATTAAAACCCCTATAAGTCGAGGTATTCTTAATAGAAAACGTGATCCCCGTATGAAAGGATGCTGAGCAAACAAAAAGATCTGCAAAATGTGAATTTTTGAAAGAAATGAACACGATTGAAACTTTAAACTCAGCATCTGCCATTTGATCATATTAAAATTTTTTTTTTCATGTTAGTCATTAAAAGGCCGAGATTTCATTAAAACTTATAATAACTTTGATTGAATGATGCTAAATAAAGTGTAATATAACAATGCAGTCAGTAAACAGTAAAAAACTCTGTTGCCATGGTAATGTAAATATTGACGAACACAGCACGATAGCTTCATAATATCCCAAGATAAATTTTAGGAAAGGGTGCTAAGTTTGGTGGTCATAGCTTGAACGGTTTTAAAGTAATTTAGTTTTTTGTGGAGGGTTGAAGCCCCCACGGTCTGAATAGGGTTAAGACATTAAAAAAACGACGAAATATTTGAATGTGTTATGGGCTTTGGTGTGGACATTCCCAATATCTTTTTGTAATTTATTTACGAATTAAATAAACGTTGACATTCATTACATCTTCCGTGAGAAAAATTTTCCAAATCTGAACCGTTTCTGTAATTCCGAATTTTCTGTTAAGTCTGAAATGACCGCTTTTGAAATACATATTTTAATTTTTTGCAGGTTTTTAAGGTCCATGATTCATCCGCTGCATCTCCGGATGACCAGCAGAAAGTCGCTGAAAGCATTTTAAGCTTTTTTCATGGTTTCGAAGCGTTTACTTTGCCATCTCCCACCGTTGATCCAGAGATGCTAAAAAGCATCAACGATAATAGAAGTCGGATAAATCCTTTGTTCCTGCGTGGCTTAGAAGCATTCAAACGGCTACTTGGAGACATTTTGACTCCTAAAAAGAGTTTCAATGAAGGAGAGCTGGTTACAGGAGAAGGTATATATCTGTTACTAATCTAAAAAAAGCGCTTTTCTTGATGCCTTTAGAGTGAAACGATAGACTGAAAAAACATCCGTACCTGTTGGCGCTAATTATACAGAAGGGTCTGGAGAGTTTAAGAATGGGGATTGAGACTGGAGCGCGCCTCGATTGAAGGATTTACTCTGATTCTGGTGACGCTTTAACTCCTTGCCTAAGCGACTTTGAGAAAAAAAGAAGAGACCGTTCAGCGGTCCAGTGAAAAGAACGCTTGAAAAGGCAGTTGCATTCCCAAGCTGTTGCTTTACCAAGAAAATACTCTTGTCCCAGAACTTTTGTAAATGAACTATAAATATAGTTTACGTCATAGAAAGTGCAGCGTACGCGGTTATATTCCGAGTTGTTTGTGTCAAGGCTCGAACGAGCGAGGTAAGAGCGAGTGATGGCTTTTGACACAAACAACGAGTGAATATAACCTCGTACAACAATTCTCACTGAAATAGTTTTCTTAATGTAACGCATATTACTAAGAGCAAATCACAAATAGTAGAACCAAATGCAAATTTAATAGCAAAGCAAATCTCGAAAACCACATCTTGTCCTAATCGTGCCGAACCAAACATGCACTTGCAAAATTTTAATGTAGTAAGTACATTACAAAAGACAGACCTCAGCGACGTGCGCTTCTAATATTGCCCTCCGTCTTTGTTTCGAACTTGAAGTAGAAAATTTACGATTAACACGTCGAGATCTCTTGCATCAATATTTTCTCACTCTCTAGGCTCGTTCCTTGAAACTAAATTTTCAACAACGAAACATCTCTCCGTGTTTTGCTTAATTTGTTTTTGTTTTCTTGATCAGCGGCACAAACTCTTCTAAGGAGTAACCAACCAACACAAACCCGTTAATAGTTTTCCTTCGTCCCCGCCATTTTCTGTAGAAAAATTTGGAGGCGCCGCTAAAAAGTCGCCAAATCTGGAAAGCCATTTGAATGCAAACGATGAACGACTGTGATTGGCTCAATCATATGTCAATGAACGGCTATACTTCCAGGTGTGAAAACAGCTGTACCGCCCATTCTGATCGTGATTGGCTGTATAAGCTTTTGTCGTATGTGAAAACAAAGCGTATAAATTTATACAAATAAGCTTTAAGAAACAAAATTCTTGAAATACGTGTAATAAATGGCAATTCTTTATTTCAGTGGCCTGAATAAAGCTCTCATTTATTGTCGTTTTCCAGGTCTCGCTGCATTGGTTCAGTTTTACGTTAAAGCAATTAATAGTCCAGGAGTAATTCCTAATGTCCAGAATGCCTGGGAAGCCTTTGTGGAGATGAAGTGTTCCGACGCTACTAAAGGAGCCCTGGAAAGTTACGAAAATGCTATGAAGTCGAAGCTGGAAGGCAAGCTTCCTTGTGATAATGATGAACTACGCAAGGTACATGGAACTGCATTTGAAACAAGTGAAGCTTACTTCATGGCAGAAGCAGCGGGAATTTCCACAAGCACCACTGAAACGTATCTAAACAAACTGAAGGTTCGTTTAAAAGAAGTAGTAGTTCCAAGACCAGTATTTGTTTATTCTATTCAGATCTGGGGTGGGTTGGCTTGTTGTTAGCAGGGCTGAATGAATGCGGAGAGTGCTGTTTTACGGAATGCTTCACTACCCTTGATACCGCCGCCTCTGGATTCCAGTTAGAGATTAAGGAGGCAATGTGTATAAAGTGGGAGAAACCTATTTTAAATCAACAGGTGAAACATGTAAACCAGTCACTTTCCATGTAGCTTAGCTGTTATTTCTGTTATATTTTTTTCTCTCCTCATTGTTCTTTTTTCACATTTAGCTTCCACTGAAATCGTTGTAATTAGCATATTCAAATTGTAACTACTTCTATAACTTAAGATATTCAAATTGTAACGAGCTTCTTCAACTGAAGATGGCAAAAGTTTGTCGGAACAAGTACATGTCTTGCAAATTGAAAACTGTTGTGTTATTTGTTAATTAGTTTTAACATTTCAAAGAGTTAAGCTATCTATTATGCAGGTTATTCTCACAACAGTATCCAACTAGAGTAATTCCTGTGTAAAATAGCTCCATGGAGTTCGATGGAAAATTCATGGTGTTCCATTGAGTATCCATGGAGTTTCATGGAATTCCTTGGAGTGTCCTTGCAGTTTGTTTGAGAATCCATAGAAATTGACATTTAAATCAAGCAACTCATCAACTTGTTAACCACGTGTTCAAGTCTGCACTTTTTATTGGAAAGAAAAATAGGAAACAATCCAGCTTTTTAAGAGCAAAATAATGCGTAAGTTCAAATTCGCAGACGGTGTAAAAGTATCTTAGACTTGTTCTTGTTCACCGGTTATGCTGAAACCCAGCGTAAGAAATGTTATTGCAAACTATTAGAGATAAATAATGTGCACTTAATAAAAAATGATCCTGTGTAAAAATAAATAAACTAGCACTAACCAAATGTTACGGAGTGCGGGCGACAACGATAGAAGATCAAAACCCTTTTGCTCCAAAGCCGTGCTTTGCGTTTTACGTAACAGATGGTCAAAACCCGCGTGATCAGATTACGAGTGATAGAAGTTCCAAACGCGCGCGATCAAATTGCGTCATGTGCATTTCATTTATTCTTAGTGGAAGTCCAAAGGAATCCTGGCTACATACATGCAATGCATGCGTAATAGCAAACTGGAGATTAGTATTGCGGGCTCCTGCTTATCGCCTGCAATAAATATACAAATTTGTTCCTAGTAAGGCTGTCTGCCAAATATCTTGCAAAATTAGTGTTGCATTTATATGAGAGGATCGACCTTTTATAACTACATGCAGCCGCTTCGATATAATTAACTATGCAAGGTTTTCCTTTTCGGCCGGCGACCAGCGATTTGCGCCGCCTGTGAACGGCTCCGTCGCCGGTAACTAGAAAGGTTAATTGTTGAAATAAATGTTACGCGCAATCACAATTGTCTATAATTGTGACCTCTCACGCGAAAATGTTCATTAACGGCCTTCTGGTAAACGGGTGAATCGCACGGCTACTACCCTGCGAGCAGAGGTGTGGCTTTGGGCGTTTACGAAAGCGTTCCTGTCGCTTGTCGGTGAGTAATCGCGTAGTTGGTTTGTTTGCGTATTAATATTATTAAAATTAAGACAATCGAAAGGCCGGGTTACAAACGGCTTACTTATCCGTTCGAACGAGGACATCGAATGGCTGAACGGATTATTAAGTATTCGGAAGAATATGGAGTAATTCATTAGAAATTGATGTCCTAATCCTCCATGGAATTCCATAGAGGTATTTTGCACGGGTTCAGTTTGTCTTTTGTTTTCTGCTGGCCATTCCCGGTTTTGAGCGTCCTTTTTCTTTTGTTAGGAACTTTTAAGTGTGAAGTTGATGTCATGGCAGACCCAGAACGCGAAGTTAACAAGAGAATTATGTAACGATCTGCTTACTCAGCTCAAACAGAATCATCTGGAACCAGTCCTTAGACGAATGCAGGGAAAAGAAGCGGCCAAAATGTCCTTTGAGGAGGTCATTGCCGGGTACAATAAGATCAAAGAGGATTACCACAATTCCGCAATTGGTGCCAAAGATGTTATTGCTGCTGTTTTCTTCGAATTCCACCCAGTAAGACCTTATACTTTGCTAATAAGCACTTTGTGATGGCACTATGATTGCCTGTTTTTTTTTCTTTTCTTTCGCTAGTAATTCTACAAGAAACTAAGCAGGAAAAAGACGTGATTTTGGTGTGATCGTAGAATTATAATCGAAAGAAAAGATGCCTTGTCTCCACTCTTATAGACTATAGAAATAACGTTTAAACGCCCTAAAATTTAGCGTGATATTGAAAAAATGACTACATTACCAGTCCACGCATCGTCTACACGATTTGTATCGTTCTTCTGCGAATAAGTGCTCAAAAGCTCTTTCTGATATCCAGCAGAGTCGAAAGAATATGTGAGCCTTTCTGATAGGCGGGTTTCTTATAAGCCTCCCGATTGGCCTAATTCTTAAGCGTGCGTGACGTATGGGCGCAGTGACATGTCAAAATTCACAGGAGGGTTGGCAAGGAGCTTATACAGTGAACAATGAAAGAGCAAAAGCCTTCTAATGAACAAAAAAATGCTTTGAGGAAATTCTTTCAAGGGCAAAAAATTGCTGACTAGTTTTCCAGCATCTTCCAATCGCTGCTGATGCACTCTCGAGTATTCTGCCATCTAGTTGACAGTTCTAGCGTCAAAAACAACAACAACAACAAAATATACACATGTAGCAAGAGAGAGTGATCTAAGAGAGCGAATCCCCCTTACATGACCCTCTTTCCATGAAAATTATTTTCAATCTATTCTTGGTTCTGTGTCATACTGCGTGGTTATTTTAAGGACGCCATCCTATTGGTCGGTTTGAGTGGCGTCATGTAATTTTAAACGTAGTGGGTTATTCGTTTCACCGCCGATCACGTACAGCAAGCGACATGACATGCAAACTTGGTATTACTTTCGCCGACGAGTCAAGAGATTTCTACGTGAAAAAATCTGGTCAGAGTAGCTGCCGAAGAGCAAAACGGTCCTTGCTTGTGGAAGTTCGCCGGAGAAAGCGGTTCCGACATTGTACAAAAAACGACAACTGTCTCTTCCGGCGACATCCACTTACACCTACGAGCTGTGATACCGTCGTTTAGATCCAACCGTGGACACGTAACGAGAAAATAGGTTCAAAGTGGGTTCAAACATGAATGTTTGGCCGCCAAACATTTGAATTTTGAGAGGGCGCTAGACAAATGTGGGCACACAGTATAAAGAATTGACCGAGACCGGAAACCGCGCATAAAAAGTCTCTGGCATCCAGGTTAGCGATTGACTAACAGCTTGAAGCATCTGACCTGATTTGTGTTCACGGGGCTAAATATTCATCGCAAGTATTAGGCGTTAAGAAGAAGTAATGAAGTGTGAAAATTTCAAGAATAATTCTTTTAAAAAGTAAATGTACTGTTTCTGAAAGAAAAACATTCCTGCAAAATGAGGAAAAATATCTTGCACATTTGCATAAACAATTGAAGCCAACCACCTATTAAAGGTTTCGTGTTTCGCGCGTGATAACCTTTGCCTTTGGCTTTCATGGTGTGTCAGAATTCAACATTCGTTACTTTTGAAAAATGGCTACCAGCCGTTAGAAAATCTCAATCTTTAATCTCAAAGTGAAATTTTGACTCCAATACTGCAATCCCTTTTGTAAATGAAATTCATTCCTAATCATGAGCGGAACGCGCTGATCAAAAACACGTCAACAACAGGAGTATCGGCTCCTGGGGCTAATTACTATGATGGCTGTCAAACTTCAAATGTTTGGCGGCGAAACATGTCATGTTCACGTGAAAGTAGACCAAACGGGTCACGGAAACAACAGACAAAATAACCTACGCAGCACGCGCGCGAACTTTAAATAGATTAAAAAAAATTATCATGGGGCACAGGGATTCGCTCTCTTAGCTCATTCTCTCTTGCACGTAGTTATTCAGGTCCAGGCATTTCGGAGAAAGCCAAAGAAACTTAGGTTATTTAGCCACAATAAAAAGACTTTAACAGGGGTAAAAAAAAAAAAAAAAAAAAAAAAAAAAAGATTTAATGGCAAACTGCATCTGTGATAAAATCCTGTCAGAAAACACCTGCAGTAACGTAAACTACAGGAACTAATTACTCAATCTGCATGGAACAAAAAAAACCTCTGTTGTTCATGCTAACTCTAAGGTCACGTTTCACAATATCACGAGCTCATTCTCTCCTGTAACGAACTATGAATTGTGTTTGGCCTGTCAACAATTTATCTCAAATCAGACTTATCACAAACTGCGTAAGAAACTAGCCAATCAAAAACGCATATGTCTTTATGACTCTGTGGGATTCGAACACGATATTGTGCACTACTTCGCCGACGCTTTATGCACTGGTTTAGAGTGTCTGTGACACAGACTAACTAGAAAGTTGATACCCATTTGAAATATATTGTTTGGGGCCAGGGTCCTCTTTGTGAAAAATGGGTATGCGTTTAATTTAAGATTGAAAAATAAATTTGCTTCTTAAACCTGGATGGCCATTTTCTCACTGAAAGGCATTTTAAAAGACGATAACAACTGTTAGCCGTCGGGCCTTCCGTGCTCGAAACTAGATACCAGGAAGAAGTAATCGCATTTTTTTTTAGTTACTGGCATGCGCTTTTTGGCCATTGTTTTTACTTCTTCTTGTCATTCTCAAAGACTCTTTGCGATCACTTCAGGATTTGATGACCTTTTTTTGTGGCTAACCTTTTTTGATATTCGTTATGTGCCCAGACGGTGGTACTGAAGTTTTGAACAAGAATTTCGGCTTTTGACAGCGGATGGTCACGCGCAGTATGCTTGATTTGTTTAGATATCTTATTTAAGCGCATAAAAGAATTGTACGTCGGGCTGACCTGAAGAATAAAGTCCTTTCTCTATTTTATGGCTAAGATATATCAGAGGTTTTAAGCTTCTCCCTGTCCTTGTATCGATTGACCATTTTAGCATTTTGATGGAAGCCTTACAACTGCTGTCAGTTTTAACTGATCACCCTTGACAGCAAAACACCTCTTGCCTTCATTTTTAAATCCAACTCGAAATCCGAACCTGCTATTTAAAGCATGCATTGGTTGGAAAAAAATAGACGTTCAAGGCACCGAACTTTATTGTTAATTGTTCGCGAGTGCCAATATTTCCTTGAATATAGTTTATTACTCATTTCGTGTTTCGCTTTGCTTCTGAATCAACGGTAACTGTTTCAGTTTACCCTGTTTCAGGCTTTGAGATAATGGGGCGGAGCGGCGCAAAGAGAGGTGAGAAGGGAAAACGGTAAGAGGGTAGGGTAGGAGGGGGGCGCGATGGAGCGCCTGTGGTCCTTTTAAACAAAAACTTTTTCCGGAAATCTGGTTCGGTTATACCTTGTAATAAGGTTATTTTTACGACGGATCTTGTCAGCGCTCGAAGGTTCTTGATTGGAAATGTGATGCGACACCGATATGATCAAAAATCAGTCAGCTTTGAAGGGTGAAATGATTCGTTATAAGCAGCAAGGTGAATGTGGAATATTATTCTCATTACGTTTTATTTGTAGGCCCTTTTGAAAGAACAAGAACAATATTTAGGATTGCTGGGGCAACTGAAAGACTATGATGAGGTACTGACCCAGGAACTTGCAGCTAAGGCTTATCAAGAACAGGAGAGGCAAAGACTTGAGGTATCTTTTTCTGTTACTTCTTTATAATAATAATAATAATAATAATAATAATGATGATGATGATGATGATGATGATGATGATGATGATGATGATGATGATGATGATGATGATGACGGTAATATGATATTGATAATGATAACGATATACGGTAAATATTAAGGAAGAAGAATTCTAACACTTGAAAGCCCCGAGCTGGAGGTGAGAATCGAACTCACGACCCTCCGAGTTCGAGTTCGGACGCTCTTACCAGTGAGCTACTGGAACTCTAATGGCCAGCTGGTCGGGATTTCAATACAAGTACACCAGACTTTTAGGATTGCATCGAGGACTTGCTCATTAATTTGCGGTCCAGCAGCGTACAAACCCTAGGCTGTATATTTATATTAATGAAGAAGAAGAATTCTAACACTTGAAAGCTCATAAAAAGTTTCCGAGCTCCAGGTGAGAGTCGAACTTACGACCCTCCGAGTTCTAGTCCAAGTTCTAAAAACGCACTCTTGTTTCTGTTGATATGCGAAGCACATCTGAGAGTGGTCGGTTCCTGGGAATAATGTGCCACAGTAATTGTTTCTAATTAATCAATTTTATTTTCAACGGATATCATTTAACGTTTTCTTTATTTTCCAGTCCTTTTTTCATTATTTTAGCACCGACTCTAAATCGGTAATTTTTTTAAAAGTTTCGATATCCGTATGCCTGGAAACCTGCTGCTTCGTAGAGAGTTAGTGGCCAGTCTTAATCTTAAAAGTACGTACGGCTAAGGCATGTTTAAATTGTTCTTATGCGACACTGATCAATCGACGATGAAGTTTTGGATGGAGGATAGTGAATTATTGATAAATTTCAGATTTATTTTTCACAGGAGGAACAAGAACGATTGCGTCAAGAGAATCTGAAAGTTAAGAAAGAGGTAATGCTATGCTCGCACGTAATGATATATGGTATCACTAAGAATTATTAAATATCACCATTCCATGCATATCTGGATCTTCAACAACGTTAACCGGCGGCTGTTATATCGAAGGAAAATACCAGCTACTGAAAAACACACATTTGGCCGAGATGGGAAGCTTTAAGGGTAAATCTGAAATTTTGAGGACAATCACAGAGGCAGCTATATTCCAGAAAGCCAGAAAGGCGTTTGGTTTTCCTGCTTCCATTTGAAAATGAGTCTAACTTAGTTGACTTTGTTATGTTTTTTTTTTGCGACCGAAAAATAGTAGGGCAATTATCGACGAGGAAGGAGTATAGCGCCTGAAACCAGTCCTCCGATTGACCACCACGTGACCCAAAATGGCCAGTAAAATCGCGAGAAAAATAATAGGCGGCTTAGGCTAAATAACCAAAATGTGAATTGAAAAGTGGATTTTCTTTCTTGCCCTTATTTACTGAGTTTACGAGTGAAGTTTGGCAAGCGCGTTTGAAGATCGCGGCTTTCAGCATCTAGTAATCTAAAAAAGCTCGATAACAATTCCAATTCAACACGAACTCATAGAAAGGTCAAATATGATAAGTTTAGAGTGAAAACGTTTATTGTTAGTTTCATGTCCAATTGTAGATGGAGATGTTACGGCAAAAACAGCATGAGGAAAGAAAGAAGTTCAGCGAGCAAATAAAAAATGAACTTCAGGCGCAGAAGGAGCAGATGAACAACATGATGGAAGCAAATATGGAGCGAGCGAGAAATGAGAGACAGGATTTTATGCAGGAAAACCAACATCTCAGGAAAGAGTTCCTGGCAATCCAGAAAGCAAACGAAGACAACATGAAAATGGTGGGAAAATTAAGAGATATGGTGGCTAAGCAAGAGGAAGAGAAACGACGTATTAGTATTGAACTGGAAAAAGCAAAGGATGCCAAGGACCACGAAGACATCATGGCAAAGATGAGGGCGAAACACAAGGAGGACCAGGACAGGTTGCGTCGCGACATGGAGGCCAAGATGGAAGCGAATCGTCAGGCCTTGGCACAGGGCTACCAACAGGCTGTGGCACAAGCTCGAGTACAACAGTTGGACGAAATGCAAGAAAAACTCGACCAGGTGGGAACGCAGTTGGAGGAAATTAAGAAACCATGGTATCAGAAAGCATGGTCGAAATTCAAAGAAGTAGGCAGTGCTGTTGGCGGTGCTGTGGTTGACGCCGGCGCTGCTGTTGCTAGGACAGTGAAAGATAATTGTTTAGTGATGTAATAACGTATCCTTTTATGATCCTGGGAGATCAAGCAATTAAGCAATTAATTCTGTGTAAGCATTTAGACAGCCGAAGGAGAGCCCACAGGAATAAGCTCCTCTCCGTCGCCTAAAACTGAATTAGTGCCCTCCTTTGAAGTATGTGTTACTCTCCAACTTTTATTTTGATGAATGATAACAAAAGATTTTGATTGTAAGTACTCAGTTTAGTTCTGACCGTTTCTCTACTGTAGGCAGAGGCCGGTTGCCTCTTTTGCTACCGCTCTATTGACACTAAAATCAGGGTCATTTTGTTCTTGTTTATGTCGTTTTCAACTTGTAATATGATAGATAACAGAAACCAAAGTTTATAAATTAAAGGAAGTTAATTAAAGAATAATTCGAACTTTGTCCTCTATTTCTAGCGCTCTTTTTATCGCATGAATAATCTAAAAGCCTACAATACTTTTAAAAGAGACCCAGTGAATAATGTGTCACCTACCCTTAGAAATAGGTGAGTCTAACTCTGGTTGAGGAAACAGATGGCTTCCGTTTTCACTTCTCGTTCGGAGTGGCACAATGCATAGCAAAAATGCAACCGTTCAAACTGAAGGCGTAACTAAGTTTACTCACAAAAAAAGTATCAGTTAGAAGTCGCG
>CALNXK010000013.1:1347500-1360000 GCA_942486035.1 Porites lobata
CGTGAGCGCGGCAGAGCCCAATGTGTCTGATGACTCTGACAATGAGGCAAACCTGTGGGCCAAGCCAGTTGTCGTCCTAACTCCAATTTAGAGCGAAGGCATAAACAGCCTAACAGCCTGGCTGAAAAAATCGAGAGTTAAGCCTAGGCAACTCGCCGATGTAGCTACAGGCGAACCTGTAAATAGTGTAAGGACCTAAGAGGTGATTTAGCCCTTGAAAAACGGAATCGTTGAGGCCGTAACCATCGAAGTCAACGAGTTTGCAGATACAGTCCGCACTGGCGTTCAGGTCCCTAGGGATCCACTTGACCTCGAACGAAATACAATGATGGGAGCAAATTTGAAAAACAACTAGGCCTAAATCCCGGAGATCGCGTTTCCTGCTGCCGTCGCGAAGAATGGATTAGACGTTATGGTTGTCAGAATACCAAAAAACCTTGGACTGATTATGTAAAGGGCTCCCAAAGGCTAGTAAGGCAAGACAAACCGCTTTGAGTTCTCTCCAAGTCGATCTACGAACACTTTCCGACCAATTCTGATGAAAAATCAGCTCAGGTTCCGACTCCTCTTAAGCGCCGCAGGCTGAATAGGAAGCATCGGAGAAGCCGGAACTTACTCTCACTGGAAGCGAACTGGAACCCCTCAATAAATTTTGCCGATGAGAGGCTAACATTGTTCGACCAAAATTCAATTTCATACAAAGAATCAACGGACAGGAAAACCTAGGTATCACAGGAAACAGCTGAGTAAACAACTGAGAAAAGAAATCGGCCATGATACAAGCGACGGATCCCACGCAACTTGAGAGGGAAATACTTTGGCCAGCTACACACGGGACGCGTAGAACATGGACTGTGGTGGAAGACTAATATGAAGACAAAGCCACCAGGTCGTGAGACAATTTAAATTAGCAATGCGTTCATCCGTGGCTCTAATACTTCCATCGAGAGTGTTATGAACACGAAGCCACAAGAAAATTTGAACGGGCTCCCACAGGGACTTTTCCTCATTAGGAATACGAACAAAGCGAGACTAAGGCAAATCGGCATTGACAGCCCACAAACTGTAAATTTTGGCCTGAACGCGATAGGCTCCTCCTCCTATAGCTAGACCATAGTAAAGAAAAATGGCAATAGGGATACCTTGGCTTCTTCTTGATTTCTGAAGCGGTTTGAGGGAGGCGGACAAGAACCCAAAGGGAAGCGCGCAAAGTAGAAAATACCTAAAAATCCAGGTGCCGAAATCCCAGGTGAACGCAAGGAAATACCGGTGATCAGGGAAAATTACGATAACCGCACTAGAGATAAAATATAAATAAATAAAAACCCATCTCAAAAATTTAAGTGGCCATGGACAAGTCTTCACACTTGAATTTCTGTTTGTAGAAAAAGGTGCAAACGTGCCTAAAATCCAGGATTAACCTTTGTTAGCCGGAGCGGCGGGTCAAACAGAAAGCGGGTAAATGATATTGGAATGCAAAAAATTTCTGAAAGGAGGTTGAGACTGGGAAGCTCATTAACAGCTACGGACAAAAAGAACTGTAAACACGTGCAGAGGCATTGTAGGATTAGTAAAAAAACATAAAAAGCTGGAAGAAGGGAATTTTGTAACTTAGACTAATAACATTCAAAATGAACAGAGAAACTAGCAAAGTATGCCAGAATAGATCACTATGAAAAATATTCCCCAAACTGAAGGTAGAATAGAAATATCAACGGTACACTCAGAGCTCTAAACCGCGCCTAAAACTAGCGGGGTGAACGTCAGACGAAACTGGTATAACATCGAGACAATCCTGATCCATATAACGCCTTGCCGCTTAAAAAAAATTCAGTACTAAATTAGAATAGACTGCACCTGATTGTTGTCCTTCATGAAGCCGTTTGGGATGTTTGGCTTGTCCATCGTCGGGTAACAGAACGCTTTCCAAAGGCAAAACAGGTCCCGACACTGGGTCGACGAGAAGGCGAAAAACAGGAACGTTTGACATAAGAGGCCGGGGTTGCATCTGTGAACTTGAGGTGGACGCCGGCGTTCCCACTGGCGAGGATCTGTTGTTGAGAGTTGAAAGAGTGGTCTTCTTCTTCTTACCGGCCTAGTACGCTACATGGCCGCAAAATTCTGCACTGTGGATCCTTTGAAACTGGTCTTCGTTGGCCTTCTTCTTGAACTTACGTGGTTCGTTATACTTTAGTTTCTTAATTTCTTTCATCTACTGCACGGCAAAATATTCGTTAGCGCGCTTGATTTGACCAACGGTTTCTGTTAACAAATCTTTAAACGAGTCCATTAACTGTTTGTTATTCTCCTAAATGAGATCGGACACTTCGTCTTTGCTGGCGGATATAACGCAAGAAAGAACCGATAAGAACGTTAAGAAAAACCAAAGAGAGGATGGTTCGTAAGCCTAGATGACGTACACGTGATATACGCAGCCTTATATACCCCCGATATGGCTACCCATGGTGCACCAGGCCTAGTACCCAGGCCCTGTTGTATCTCGTGCGGTCAAAATATTTATTTCTGTCTTCTTCGCGGGCTCATTCGTCAGAAATAACAATTTCTCTCCAGTACCAATTCGGATAGTTAAATTTATTATCAGCCAATCATTCAATCAGCTTTTCTCAAGAATGTCCAAAATAGAACAATTTTGAATTAAAAATGCGTAGAGAGTTAATTGTACTGAACATTATATTTTCATTAATTGACATCTTGAAATATGACCATTTCATTAGCGCAAGTTGTTACTGATTTACTATGTTAAAAACTAATAAAGCTCAATATCCCTTCACAAGACTTTGATATGGCTAAGGGTGAGTTTGACATGTTGTACTTATGTGCTGGGGGAGGGGGGGGGGGGAGGGCTATGATATTTTCCTTTGATAAATCAACATCTCTTGAGGGGGGGTCAGAAAAAAAACCCTGAGATGATCAGGGGGTGGGGGCTTCAAAAAAAATGAAAGGAGAAAATAAGGAAATCATCATAGCCCACCCTCTAGATAAATTGTGAATGCTCCCTTCTACTCACAAACCTTTGAAAGTTTTGAGTATTAAAATTCAAAACATGTTCTTAAAGAAGCTTAATTAATCTGATAATGCCTTTAAACTACCCTAAGTCTGCTTATTACATTTTGGGAACGGTGGGATCAATATATAGGGTTAAACAGGAATGCATCGCATTTTTAAATTATACTTTAGGAAAGATATTATTCATCGTGGTATGTGTCTGATGGGCTCGTTTATCGTTTGTATCAAGGTAGGCACAATGCTATTATCTGACTTATAAGGCAGACGTAAATTGACACATGTATAGGGTTAAAGAGGAATGAGTACCATCTGAAAAAACTGAGAAAAGATATTATTCATCGTGGTATGTGTATGATGGGCTCGTTTATTGTTTGTATCAAGGTAGGCACAATGCTAGTACAAGTAACCTGACTTATAGGGCACACGTAAATTGACGCATGACGTTCCAATAAAGCATGCAATCAGCTTTAAAATTTCGTAAATTACAAGTCCGAGTGCGCTTACTAATCCGTAGTTTGCAAATCTAGAGTTCCATTTAAACTTGGATGTCTCATTAGTTTGCAGCTGTTCATGGTACTGGGGAGTAAGGTACTTTTCGCAGATCTCTTCTACCAAGAACTCGGAAACCACTCACTGGCGTTATTGTTCTTAGAAACTGTCTTTTAGCTGTTCAGTCGATGTTTTAGTTAAATTATAATACTTCACAAGAAGCATAAGCATATCCTTTTAAAAGAACTGTACCAAAAATGTTGGTGTAGTGAAGTTCAAGAGAAAAAGCTTAAAGGTAAGCTGTAAGTAGGCTACTATGTTGAAACTTGAAAACCGGACTTTGGATTTCCCTTGGATTTCCCGCATACTAATTTGGATTTCCTGCATACTATTTAAGTGTCTTCCTCCATACTAATGAAGTGGATAGGTTTACTAATGAGCGTCACTCTACTACAATAGGAACAATAGGCTGTTCAGTCGATCTTTTAGTTAAATTATAATACTTCACAAGAAGCATAAGCATATCCTTTTAAAAGAACTGTACCAAAAATGTTGGTGTAGTGAAGTTCAAGAGAAAAAGCTTAAAGGTAAGCTGTAAGTAGGCTACTATGTTGAAACTTGAAAACCGGACTTTGGATTTCCCCTGGATTTCCCGCATACTAATTTGGATTTCCTGCATACTATTTAAGTGTCTTCCTCCATACTAATGAAGTGGATAGGTTTACTAATGAGCGTCACTCTACTACAATAGGAACAATAGGCTCGCCTAGACTTGCCCGGTAAGTAACTTGATTAAAAGGAAAATAAGAGCGATCACCTAGCAACGCGAGAAACGGCTTCCTATATCTTATTTAGCGCTAAGACTCGGATATATAAACAAAACACATACAGAAAGTGGAGTTGAAAAGTCTTTATTTCAATAAAGTTTAAGCCTTCTTATTTAGCGCTAAAACTCGGATATACAAACAAAACACACGCACTTATACACAAAGTGGGGTTGAAAACTCTCTATGTCAATTTTGTCTGACTATTACAGAACTGTTTTCTCCGTTCTATCTCGAGGAAATGAAAAACTATTGAAGTCTCAAGGTTTCACGCGCCGTTAGTTAGGTAATTATGCGAGTTCACAAGCCCAAAGTTGAATACAAATAAGCTCTAAAGGAAAAACCTCAAGGGAGCATATTGACGTATTATTATAAAACAAATAAGTTAACAAGGATCACGAGATACCGTTTAAATACACAGCAATTTGAAAGAAATCTATTGAAATAGTCAAAGAAAGCAACCTATCTTTTTTTTCCCCACGTTTCCCTCCTCATTTTTTTTATTCCCTCCTCCACAAGTTTATTATTTTCGCTCCTCATTCTTGAATTCCCCTCTCCACAATTTTAATATATTCCCTCAATTTTTTTTATTCCCACCACCACAATTTT
Source organism: Porites lobata (assembly GCA_942486035.1). Taxonomy (NCBI): domain Eukaryota; kingdom Metazoa; phylum Cnidaria; class Anthozoa; order Scleractinia; family Poritidae; genus Porites; species Porites lobata. Next base: position 1,352,450 of record CALNXK010000013.1, read on the forward strand.
AATATTTTCCCTCAATTTCATTATTTTCTCTCCTCAATGTTATTATTCCCTCCTCCACAATTTTATTATTTTTCCTCCTCCTCCTCCTCCTCCTCACTTCCATTGTTTTCCCTCCTCCTCGTTTTGATTGTTTTTCCTTTTCCTCCTCATTTTGATTGTTTTGATAGGGTCGATGTAGGGTCGATGTGGGGTCGATGTGGGGTTGATGTGGGGTCGATGTGGGGTTGATGTAGGGTCGATGTAGGGTCGATGTGGGGGTCGATGTGGGGTCGATGTAGGGTCGATGTGGGGTCGATGTGGGGTCGATGTAGGGTCGATGTGGGGTCGATGTGGGGTCGATGTGGGGTCGATGTGGGGTCGATGTAGGGCCGTTATTGTTTTCCCTTCTCCTTCTCCTCCTCCTCCTCATTTTGATTGTTTTTCCTTTTCCTCCTTATTTTGATTGTTTTGATAGGGTTGATGTGGGGTCGATGTAAGGTCGATGTAGGGTCGATGTGGGGTTGATGTAGGGTCGATGTAGGGTCGATGTGGGGTCGATGTAGGGTCGATGTGGGGTCGATGTAGGGTCGATGTGGGGTTGATTTAGGGTCGATGTAGGGTCGATGTGGGGTCGATGTAGGGCCGTTATTGTTTTCCCTCCTCCTCCTCTTCATTTCTAGTGTTTTCCCTCCTCCACCGCCACATTTCTATTGTTTCGCTTCCTCCTCCTCCTCCTCCTCCTCCTCATTTCTGTTGTTTTCCCTCCTCCATCTCCTCAGTTTGCTTGTCTTCCCTCCTCCTCCTCCTTTCTATTGTTTTCTCTCGAAAAGGCCAAAGAGGCCAAAATCAGGCCTATAAGGCCAAACTCAAATGTGATGGCCCTATTTTGGCCTCTTTGGCCTTTTTTGAGAGAAAACAATGGAAAGCAGGACGAGGAGGACGAGGAGGAGGAGGGAAAACAATCAAAATGAGGAGGTGGAGGAGGGAAAACAATAGAAATGAGGAGGTGGAGGAGGGAAAACAATAGAAATGAGGAGGAGGAGGAGGAGGCAAAACAATAGAAATATGGCGGTGGAGGAGGGAAAACAATAGAAATGAGGAGGAGGAGGAGGGAAAACAATAACGACCCTACATCGACCCCACATCGACCCCACATCCACCATATGTCGACCCAACATCGACCCCCCATCGACCCCACATCGACCCCACATCGAAACCAACATCGACCCTACATCGACCCCACATCGACCCTATCAAAACAATCAAAATGAGGAGGAAAAGGAAACACAATCAAAATGAGGAGGAGGAGGAGGGGGGAAAATAATAAAATTGTGGAGGAGAGAATAATAACATTGAGGAGGGAAAATAATGAAATTGGGGGGAATATTAAAATTGTGGAGGAGCGAATTCAAGAATAAGGAGCGAAAATAATAAAATTGTGGAGGAGGGAATAAAAAAAAATTAGGAGGGAAACGTGGGGGAAAAAAAAGATAGGTTGCTTTCTTTGACTATTTTAATAGATTTCTTTCAAATCGCTGTGTATTTGACTCTTTTTTTTGAACGGTATTTCGTGATCCTTGTTAAGTTATTTGTTTTATAATAATACGTCAATATGCTCCCTTGAGGTTTTTCCTTTAGAGCTAATTTGTATTCAACTTTGGGCTTGTGAACTCTCATAATTACCTAACTAACGGCGCGTGAAACCTTGAGACGTCAATAGTTTTTCATTTCCTCGAGATAGAACGGAGAAAACAGTTCTGTAATAGTCAGACAAAATTGACATAGAGAGTTTTCAGCCCAACTTTGTGTATAAGGGCGTGTGTTTTGTTTGTATATCCGAGTTTTAGCGCTAAAGAAGAAGGCTTAAACTTTATTGAAATAAAGACTTTTCAACTCCACTTTCTGTATGTGTTTTGTTTATATATCCGAGTCTTAGCGCTAAATAAGATATAGGAAGCCGTTTCTCGCGTTGCTAGGTGATCGCTCTTATTTTCCTTTCAATCAAGTTACTTACCGGGCAAGTCTAGGCAAGCCTATTGTTCCTATTGTAGTAGAGTGACGCTCATTAGTAAACCTATCCACTTCATTAGTATCGAGGAAGACACTTAATTAGTATGCAGGAAATCCAAATTAGTATGCGGGAAATCCAAGGGAAATCCAAAATCCAAAATAAGTTTCAACATAGCAGACTACCGCTGTACGTGTTAAATGTTTGGTATCGCAAAAACAATCTCGTATTGGAACGTCTGAAAATGTAAGTCTTGGCTTTTGGCCCGCTTCAGGCGCCGAACTCTTCATGAGCCGAATTTAAAGTAAATGAAAAGTTCGGCCTCTGAATCAGTTTATTTGGAACGGCTCAGCCAGGAGACTCGATTTTGGAGCGAATTTGGAACGGCTTTGGTTCAGACGCTGAGCTTTATAAGGGCAGAACTTACTGTAAGTAAGTCCGCATTTTGATCGAAGTGGGTAGTTCTCTCCTTTTTAGTTAATCCAGTAGCGCAAAGTGATTTTATTTTATTACGTTTGGAGTGGAAAAACAAAACAAGGACGTTTTTATTGTTAGAATCAGTCATATTTACAGTTGAAATCGAAAGTAGTCAGTGTCTCGGTGAATGTATGTGTAAGCAAGATTTTTTTGAAAGTGAAACCCCTTCTCGTGGATGAGGCTTTTTCCTAGCTTTTCCGTTACCGACTCTTTGCAAATGCAATAATTTTTTTAAAATTGAAATTTCAGCTTAAAGGTTGTGAAAAACAAAAAATCAACTATGCTAAACCGGTGAAACATTTAGAAATATTTATATTTGAAAGGTTTGAATATTCATATTCAAAATATGTTTTCCGTAAGGAAACTAAATCCGATAATGCCTTAAAACTACTCTTAGTCTGTTTATTACATTTTGGGAACGGTGGAATCAATGTATAGGGTTAAAGAGGAATGAGTAGCATCTAAAAATACTGAGGAAGGATATTATTCATCGTGGTAGGTGTCTGATCGGCTCGTTTATTGTTTGCGTCAAGGTAGGGACAATGCTATTACAAGTAACCTGACTTACAAGGCACACGTAAATTGAGGCATGGCGTTCCAATAAAGCGTGTGATCAGCTTAAACATTTCGTAAATTACAAGTCCGAGTGCGCTTACGAATATGTAGTTTGCAAATCTAGAGTTCCATTTGAACTTAAATATCTCATTAGTTTGCAGCTGTTCATGGTACTGGGGAGTAAGGTAGTTTACCCAGACCTCTTCTACCAAGAACTCGGAAACCACTCACCGGCGGCGTTATTGTTCTTTGAAACCGTCTTTTAGCTGTTCAGTCGATGTTTTATTTAAAGTATAATACTTCACGAGAAGCATAAGCATATCCTTTCAAAAGAACTGTACCAAAAATGTTGGTGTAGTTAAGTTCAAGAGAAAAAGCTTAAAGGTAAGCTGTACGTGTTAAATGTTTGGTATCGCACAAAAAACCTCGTATTGGAACGTCTGAAAATGTAAGTAGTGGCTTTTGGCCCACTTCAGGTGACGAACTCTTCATGAGCCAAAACTAAATTTAAAGTAAATGAAATGTTCGGCCTCTGAATCAGTTTATTTGGAACGGCTCAGCCGGGAGACTCGACTTTGGAGCGAATTTGGAACGGCTCTGGTTCAGACGCTGAACTTTATAAGGGCAGAACCTACTATAAGTAAGTCCGTATTTTGACCGAAATGGGTAGTTCTCTCCTTTTTAGTCAATCTAGTAGCGCAAGATGATTTTATTTTATTAGGTTTGGAGTGGAAATACAAAACGAGAACGTTCTTATTTTTAGAATCAGTCATATTTACACTTGAAATCGAAAGTAGTCAGTGTCTCGGTGAATGCATGTATAAGCAAGATTTTTTTGAAAGTAATACCCATTCTTGTAGATGAGGCTTTTTTCTAGCTTTTCCCTTTCCAATTCTTGGTAAATGTAATCATTTTAATTTTTTAAGATTTAAATTATAACTTAAATGTTATTAAAAAACAAAAAATCGACTATTTTTTGAATATTCATATTCAAAACACGTTTTTAGGAAAGCTTAATCCTATAATACCTTTAAATTACTCTAAGTCTGTTTATTACATTTTGGGAACGGTGGGATCACTATATAGGGTTAAACAGGAATGAGTAGCATCTAAAATACTGAGGAAAGATATTATTCATCGTGGTATGTGTATGATGGGCTCGTTTATTGTTTGTATCACGGTAGTCACTATGCTATTACATGTAACCTGCTAAGGCTAACGTGAATTGACTCTTGACATTCCAGTGAAGCATGCAATCAGCTTTAAAATTTCGTAAATTACAAGTCCGAGTGCGCTTACGAGTCTCTAGTTCGCAAAGCTAGATTCCCATTTGAACTTGAATTTCTCATTAGTTTGCAGGTGTTCATGGTACCTAGACTTCTACCAAGAACTCGGAAACCACTCACTGACGTCATTTTTCTTAGAAACGGTCTTTCTGTTAATGTTTTATTTAAAGCATAATACTTCACAAGAGCTGTACCAAAAATGGTGGCGTAGAGAAGTTTAAGAGGAAAAGCTTAAAGTCAGTGTCTCGTTGAATGCATGTGTAAGCAAGTTTTTTTTTTGAAAGTGAAACCCATTCTCGTAGATGAGGCTTTCCCTAGCTTTTCCGTTACCGATTCTTTGCAAATGCAATCATTCTTTTAAAATTGAAATTTCAGCTTAAAGGTTGCGAAAAACAAAAATTCGACTTCGTTAAACCGAAGAAACATTTAGAAATATTTACATTTGAAAGGTTTGAATATTCATATTCAAAATATGTTTTCCGTAAGAAAACTAAATCCGATAATGCCTTAAAACTACTCTTAGTCTGTTTATTACATTTTGGGAACGGTGGGATCAATGTATAGGGTTAAAGAGGAATCAGTAGCATCTGAAAATACTGAGGAAAGATATTATTCATCGTGGTATGTGTATGATGGGCTCGAAAAGCTTAAAGGCAAGCTGTGCGTGTTAAATGTTTGGTATCGCACAAACTACGGGGATGACCAACGTCAATTTTCGGAAAATATCTGTTCAGGGAAGACGATTTGAGATCTAGAAGTTTCGGAACATTTGTCATGTTGTAAGATTTCTTGCTTGCCTGCCTCTCCTAGGATTTTCGAACAGTTAAAAAATGGTCTAATTGCCTATTTTTAACGGATTCTTACCCTAAAAGGTAACCTAGAATTTTTGGGAGCCTTTTTTCTGGCTGAAATTTTCGAAAAGGTAGGTTGATCCCTTTAATTTTCGGATCACTAGACTTTTATCTAGGAAATCCGAACAGATGAAATATTTTAGGGGATAAAAGTATACCGATATCTACCGTTTAAATACTAAAATACGTTTAACAATGTTATGTTTAAGTGATTTTGAACTATATTCTCGTTGGGTGCCCCTAAAACAACCTCGTGTTGGAACGTCTGAAAATGTAAGTCGTGGCTTTTGGCCCGCTTCAGGCGCCGAACCGTTTTCATGAACCAAACCGAATACATTAAATTTATAGTACATAAAAAGTTCCGGGCGTCTGAATCAGTTTATTTAGAAGGCACCGCCGGGAGTTTCGACTTCGGAGCGAATTTAGAACGGCTTTGGTTCAGACGCCGAGCTTTGTAAGGCAGAAATTACTATAAATAACGTATTTTGAACGAAATGGGTATTTCTCTCCTTTCGAATTTAGTTCGGTTAGAATTAACATCGGCGTCTAAAATAAGTTCAGTGGATCGTGATAATTTTGGTCGGCCTTAATTTCACTGAATTTCCTTTGGTTCATGAAAAGTTCTGCGACTGGACCGGGCCTTGATGTTTCATTAGAGACCTTTAGCATCAGGTTTTTTCATGGAAAACCGGAAACCTCTAACCGGAAAATGTCACGTGACCACGGTCTTGCCGTTGCGTTGCAGCTTGCACTTCACGTTTGAACGGCAGGAAGGGATTCCAGCGGCAAGTGACTTACCGTAAGGTTTTTTGCCAGTAAATATTGTACAGCCTCGCGTTTTAAGGCACGAAATAACTTTTTATATTCGTCTGCGATATATTTGTTGGATTTTTGACCTCGAATCAATGAATTATTCCTGTTTTTTGGGCGATAAAAGTGATGCACTTCGACTTGATGAAAAACAACATGGCGGACTAAACAATGAACGCGTAGTTCAAATCGATTTTATATTCCTTTCTGCCGTACTAACATAAGGACGTTTTCTGTTCCAATCCAGAGTTTAAGTTTTTTTTCTATTTTGTTACTGAACTCATAACTTAACTGCAGTCTCAGTTTAGTTCTTATTTTTTACATATCACTTCGCGAATTTCATTTTATTTTACTTATTTCTTTGTGACTGGGGAGCCCAAGCTTCATAAGCCTTCTGGTTTCTTCTGGACTCCCTTGCCAACTTACAATTCCTATATGTATTCTTGTATTGTTTTATATTTTGGCTAAATAGAAATAAACGGAGCTGAACGCCTTGCTAAAATTTGAAATCCCGGTAATGTGAAACTTCAAACGCGTAACGGCAAACTGCAGGAGGCGGGTGAATAGGGGTATGCAAATTCGCCGATCCATTATGATTTATTAACCAAATCCGCCGTTAAAATTTCGCCCTGAATCCAAAATCCGGGCAAAAATGTATTAATTACACGCAAAGTCCAAAATCCGGTCCCAAAAATGAATGAATCCGCAATCCGCTGCAATTGCAGGATCCGAGCATCCGTTAAAATCTTGCTCTGAATCCAAAATCCGGGCAAAAATATTTTCAAAATCCGCCGATCCTTTCGCCTATTCACCCCCCTCCTTCAGTTTGCGGTTTGCGATTTCCCATGAAATGCCTGACGCTAAGGGTCTCTAATACTGAACCGGAGACGAAGATCAGTCTTAACAAATGACCCTCATAGCAAAGTAAAACTCTTTGTTGATGGTCAAAATCTTAACGCGTGAAGTGCAAGTTTAATTGATGAATATTTCGTACTACTTAGAATCGTGAATTCGAAGTCTCTCCATTAAATCAGCCGTAAGAAAAGCAACCAAAAGCTTCTATAATCCGTCCTGTTAAAATCGTTTTTTTTTTCAGAGCTAACGATGTAAACTTCCGAATAGTAGTGTCCGTACACGGATGAGTTTCAAAAATTGAAGTTTATTTTATTTCATTTTATTTTTTGAATACACATACCAATATTGCTTCTCGGTAATCTGAACTATTGATAGTTTTCCCGGAACTGCACTATCACCTGTTTATATTAGTGCGAATATTAATAAACGCTTTCTATAGAGAGGAGAAGTGTGACGTAACGTTACCATGGTGCGGGAAAGTTCTGGATCACAATAATAGGAAGCTTAAGCAACGACGACGGCGACGGCAGAGAGAACAGCGAAAAAAGCAATAGGTTGAGATAACAAAATAACAACTCTGCAAGTGCATGGCGGTTTTTTTTGTACATTTCTTAGCCGTTGTTGTACGACTGCGACATGAAACGTCCTAATTTCACGCACCCGCTTCATGGAGTACGTGAACACAACACAAAAAAATTTCCTTTTTTTACCACGGTGTGGACAAGGAGTA
>CALNXK010000013.1:1365000-1397500 GCA_942486035.1 Porites lobata
CTTAGCTTGGACTGTTTGCAAATTACTTTTCTCTAAAATCACTTAACCTTTCCCTCAAAAGTCACATGAATGTGCTCTAAAGTTAACTGAATTGTGGAAAATAAGTTTATTGTTTGATTTAAATTATAAACTCGAGTTAATATATAGGAGCTTCGCTTTTAGCCCTGGCTAAATCTATATATTATTATTATAGTAGTAGTACCATGGCGGCGAGTAGTGAGGACGTCGTCTTGTAACTCTTGTTAAAGCGGCCCGTCACAAAAACAAGCCCCCCTTCAGAGCATCGACGCTTATTAATACAACACTTTTTTGTGCTTGGCAACAGGTTTTGGAATCCCATAGAACCATTTGGTGTCTCTTAATATGACTAAATCAACTTTTATTTTCAAATTTATTTTGGATTTTGTTTCAACAACAACATTACAAGATGACGGGCAAGAGAAACTCAGCGGAACAAATAACTAACAATCAATCTAAAACACGCTTAAAGTGGACTGAAGCAATGAATACGAAGCTTTTGGAATGTAAAAGAGAAGCTAAGGATTTTGTACAGTCGTAGGACCCTCCGAGGAAGGCAGATGGAAAAAAGCATGGTTATATGGCGATAATGGAGCAGCTTTGGGACAATAGCGAGTTTGCTGATTTAAATTTCTCAACACAAAATCGCCGAGATCAAGCAGCTAGAATTGAAAAATCGCTTGGAAGTAAAAGCTAATAGAATCGACGCCACCATCATTGACAAGACCAGCAAGCAAGTCAGAGTGATTGAAATGAGCTGTCCATGGCTGGAAAATAGAGAGTCTAAAGATTTCGAGAAGACAACGAAGTACAGTTAACTGAGACTAGAGCTGACGAACTGATATCCTGAGTACAAGGTCAATCAGTATAACATCATCATGGATATCCTTGGAGGCTGTTCGAAAGAGGTTGAGCAAAATATAAAGAGCTTGTAGGAGACAAGTGTAAATCAATTATGCAGGCAATCCTGTCTAGTTCATTACACATTGCTAGAATGTTCAAACTGAGCGGTTAGATATCTACAGGAATTCTGGACACCCATTTTAACAGATACTTCATCTTGTAAATTATCGAAATTTTATTTTCTACATACCTTAGACGTTCTGATATTTAATGGACAGCTATATGAATGATGGTTTTTAACTCATGAACATTTTTATTTTACAATTAATACGTCCATAAAGCTTGCAGGACATTTTTTTATTGTTATTTATATATATTATGACACTTTTATCAAATGGTTTTTACCAAGGTTTTTTTTGGCAAATTATCGTGTAATTGTTACTACAAAGTTTAGTCGATACTGCGGCTGGTTACGGTTTGCCTCCCAACCAAAGCTTTTATTTTTTACTCTGGGCATGCAGACCTTTGTACTGCCATAATGATAATGATAATGACGACGACGACGACGACAACAAGGATGATGATGATGATGATGATAACAATAAAAATTAGAATAATAATAATAATAAATAAATAAATTATTGTCAAAGTTTTGAACCCAGGAGTCATTTCAAAAGTACATGTAGGTTGAGTTTGATCGTCCGGGTGAACGTAGTCCTGAATAGAACTGTTGTTGACAGTGACTGACGTTTCGAAAACCTGTGCGGTAGTCAACTTCAGAGTCAAAGTAAGTTGTATCACTTCAGTTGATGGTATTATACTCTGGTTATTGGTCTGATTGGTCAACTGCATTGCGATGTTATTGGTCGTCTGTCAGTTAAGCCGTGATGTTATTGGCTATGAAGATTCGTAATCAGTAATTGGTGCGTTTCGATCCGTCTGTTGTCACAGTTAAACATTCGTCTATTGTTAGTCAAAGAGTCAGTTCTCCAGTCGTTCTCTCCTAGTTAGTTTTGTTTGATCTCGTCAATAAGTCGTTTGCACGGCGCTGGTAACTGTTGGCTACGATTCAGTGGCGTTTGTTAGTAAACCAGCTTTCTAAAGTAAGACGTTGATAGTAGTCTTTAGAATACGTTATACATGTCGCAGAGTCCCAGTCAATTCGATGTTTCGTCTGTAAATGGTGCTCAGCAATGTGATTGTTGACGTCACCATTCCTCGTCGCTCATTTGTGTTCGGTCAGTCGCGTGCTTAGTTTTCTGGCGGTTTCACCAGTGTAAGAAGCAGCATTTCACCTTGTATACTGCTCCCTGTTTGTCCTCCGGTTTGTCTTTGTCCTTGACATTAGTAAGCGGTCGCCGTAAAGTGGTTATTGGTTTGTGTGCAACAAGTATATTGTAAGGTTGTAATATACGTGCAATAGTTTCAGAGGTGCCTCTGATGTACGGTATAGTCGATGTCGTAACAGGGCCAGAGTTGGTCTGAGTGTTGGAATCAGCGTTACTGTGAGTGTTCCGTCTAACAAAGTCCGTGTTGTAATTGTTCTCACTAAAAACGTTGTTAAGATAATCAGTCTAGTCTTGTAGGCTGTCAGGTGAGTCGCTAACTAGCTGCGCTCGTGTTGTCAAAGTCCGGATAGTAGTGGTCTTGTGAGAGGTCGGGTTGTACGAAGACTGGTCTAGTTATCGGTCGGTATGGGTCGGTTTTCTGTAAATAGTCGTTTTTAGTTAGCTTGTTGTTGTTTTCACTCAGTGACCAAGCAGTCTAGAAAAGGTATCTTACCATTTTCTTCGATCTCCTTGGTGAACTGTATGTCAGCGTTCTGTCTGTTAAGGTGTTCGTAAAAATCGTCGATTCCGTCTATGTGTACGGCGGTGAATGTGTCGTCAACGTAACGTAACTAAAGAGGTACAGTTCGCGTGTAGGTAGCTAGGGCTTGTTCCTCGACGTTTTGCATGACAATTTCTGCTACAACAACAGAATAATTGCCGAGCACCATTTACAGACGAAACATCGAATTGACTGGGACTCTGCGACATGTATAACGTATTCTACAGACTAATATCAACGTCTTACTTCAGTCGTCTTACTTTAGAAAGCTGGTTTACTAACTTAGAACGAACGCCACTGAATCGTAGTCAACAGTTGCCAGCCCCGTACAAACGACTCACTGACGAGATCAGGCAAAACTATTCAGGACTACGTTCAACCGAATGATCAAACTCAACCTACTTTTGAATTATTATGTCGCAGTATGAAACTTTGGAATGCTGTCCATATTATGAGTAGTATAGGGCTCATAACGTAACCTACACCACTTGAGAAGCTATACTTCGAAGTAAAAAAAGGTCGATACGAAGCCTAATACGATCCTAAAATACATAGTGATATGAATCTCTCTACTTAAAAAGCCAATTTAGAATATTATTAAATTATGATACTCTGTAAAACCTTCGCTATCTCTACTAAAAGCTTATTTATAATAATATCAAACTCCAATGTTCTAAAAGTAAAAACGTCAGCAAGCTTGCGTTTCTAGATTTCTAGAGAAAAAACAAAAACCTAAAAACTGAAGTCCTTAGCGCCCTAACTAAGTATTTATCTTAAATGTTCTGGCAATGTTTAACGTGTTTGAGATGACCGACTTCTGCATCCGCTCAAGTACGCTCCGTGCTCTCGCTCCAATTAACTTCCTCACCGACTTCTCTAGGTGTTTAGAGTATTATTACTATAGTTTATTACTATTATTATTATTATTATTATTATTATTTTTAAATTGATAGATAGATCTTCAGCCGAAATCGGAGCTCACTTGGCTAGCACGAAGGAACGAGTTGATCTTTCCCACCTACACGTTGTAGGAAGCAAGAGCACTAGACTGGAATTACGGAGAATAACCTTGTTTAAGTTCTGTTCTCGTCCAAACTTACTTGATTTGTTTCTCGGTCTCACTTGAGACAACGACTGTTCTGCCTCCTGTAATTCGTAGTTTTCTTATTTCACATGATTAAGCCACATATTGTCTTTCCAGCAGGAACACAGAGTGCAGCAAGATAGATCGAGACCAGAAGCTGATCTATCGTCAGGAGAATTCTCCCCCACACGTGTTAACGAAAATCATCAGCGAACAAGTCCAGGTAGTGAGGATGTGCTTTTGGCGCGTCATGTCTGCAAAGATAATAAAGTAATATAACGCAGTCAGTTGGATCGGTAATTTTCCACGCAAGAATTTAAAGAAAAAATCTATAAATTCGTATGTTTATTATTTTAGCAATAGACCACACTTTTTATGGGTTTCCCGGCGTGATAACCCACGCGGGATGTAGGGAGAACACGAAAAAAGCTTGTAAATCAGGGGCCGAAGTGGGTTATCACGCCGGTAAACCCATAGAAAGTGTGTTCTATTGCTTTTATAAAATAACTTTAAGTTTTCTATGGGTTTACCGGCACAATAAACCATAGGTTTTTAACCAATCAGAACGCACGTACTGTCTTCATGAAACTTCATAAACCCGCACTAAAAGCGCGATATCGGCTGGTTTCGCTCCTCAAAATCTCAGTGGAGAAATAAACTGAAGGTACTATGTACCTTCGCCTTGACTAGGGTGCATAACAAGCGTGGCTTGAACGATCACTTATCAATGGCGGTCATAAATAGTGTCCTCAATTAAACTTTCATGTTCAATACATTTGATTCTTAAATAAAGTAGTTGTTTACATCACTGCCATAGGTACCCACTGTAAACCGTTTCTTCATTATCAGCATGGTTTGCAGTCAGTTCTGGGAAGAAATTCGCTTGATATGGTAAAAAAGACTGATTTTTTTCCCCGAATTAAATGATTAGCGTGCAAGGTCTCGTTAGGTGTTCGCCGCCAACTTCTTATTTTTGGATCGATGCTTTCCAGCTACCGTAACATTAATATTTCAGTACCATTGCGGGCTTATGAAATAGTAGTATTTTTAGGTTAAAAAATACAAAGACAGTTTCCACTTTTCATGGGTAGGAACAGGGATTGCGGGTGCAAGCATCGGTCATGAGCGGAAAGCAATTCCTCTTTGTCTCCCAAACAACTGCAAGTGGAATCCACAAACCCGTGAGTATACAAAAACAGAAGAACAACGCTCCTCGCTGTATGTGGTTGATGAGGCCATTGAGAAGCTCAGGGAAATCAAAGGTATGTGACCGTTTCTTACAATGGATTGCGGTCAGCCTGAAACATAATAGGGACCTTAAGCAAGGTCGACGAGAAGCCCTAAGGACGACGACCGGAAGTGAAAATACCGCTTAGCGCGCTACTGCGCATGCTTCACTCGTCGTCCACGTGAAGTTCAGAACGTGAAAACGCCATCTTTGCCGTCCAGGCCGAACGTCGCGAGAAAGTGAGTATAAATTTATGTATTTTCATCTTGTTTAGGAAGAGAATTTATGTTTGGCTTTTGAAATGAAAGTTAGATGTTCCTTAGTTTCTAATCTTTGCACAATATTGAATCTTACTATGATTTTGAAACTTTGCAAACAGTCAAAATTCGGGCTTTGTGGGATTTGCATCTTGTTAGCAAAACATTCAAGTTAAGAAGATGAAATCGAGAACTAACAAAGTGATTACTTGTTTTGTTTTATTTACCTATATGCAATCTTTTACAATTGTTTTAACTTGAGCAGTAAATTTTCATGCTGTTAAGGTCATTTTAGAGTCTAATTTTCCGAAAAATGAACTTATATTTCGATGTGCATTTTCGTAGAAGGGAGTGGACAGAACTGCATGACTTGAATCTTTGCGAGGAAGTTTTAGTTGTTTAACCTTGGAAACTTCCTTACCGTAGTAAGGAAAGATGAGATTCATGGAACGAAATAGCAAACAATTTAAATGCCTCTGATCATTCTAAGTTTAAAGTATCAAAGAGAAGTGTCAGAGACAGGTTGACATTACTTCAACAAACGTACGAAAATGAGAATGGAGGAAGTTGCCTCTGAATAGACCGTCAGGAAACAAAGCTAGACAAAGCGTTAGAAGAAATCATAGAAAAAGAGAAAGCGGCCACGGATGCGAGAAGCCTGCAAGATGATAACAAGAAAATTGACAAGGCAGCAGCGGAGGGCGGAGGAGCACCGCAACGGAGCGGTTGAGCGTTTGGGTGAACCCAGGAAAAGGAATGCTGAGAAACAAGACGGAAAAAGCCCAAACGGCGAAGAAAGGAAGAAGATCGACGTCGGAAGTGGTGTAATTTCTGAAAGAAAAGTCAGAAAGAGAGAGTGTGTTCAGAAAGGAGGATTTGAAGTTGAGACGAAAGGAGCTGAGTCAAATTTAAAGGAGGATATGGTGAAAATGCTAGCACAACAACAGCAGCAGCAGACGCAGGCTATGCTTTGTTTGCTTGCAAAGGGCCAAAATAAGAACAGTTAAGTATCCGCTATTTTATCCATCCAAGTGTTGGTTTTTCCAATGTTGTTGTTACTGGAAGTTTTACCGTGAAAAAGTGCTGAGGCAGCATGTATATCTTCCAGACATGCAATAATGTACTGTTTGTATTTGAAGGTACACTTTGAGACTGCAAAGTTCTAATTGATTAGTGTTGTTGCAAAACCTTAAAGTGATTAAATTCAAGATTCATGTTTCAAAGTTTTACGTGTATTTTATGTGCATTTCTGTACATCTTGTCTGACTGGCTACAATCTTCAGTGTTATATTTGAAGCTACAACATTTTATAGTGATTAAATTTAAGCTTCGTTGTTTCAAAGTTTCAAGTTTATTTTATGGTTATACAGTGTATGCCCATCTTGCCTGACTGGCTACAAAATGAAGGCTCCTGTAGCGGTTGGAATTGTAAAAATATATCAGAAAGGGGTGGGGCAACATTTTTCCTCTTCCCCTCCCCTTCCTCTGGTAAATGATTAGCTCCTAATTTTGTGGTATGATTGGAACATTCGCCAGCAGGCTCCTGTCACCAGTTAATGCATCCCAGATGTTTTGCCTCTTGGCTGGAACTCAAGTTTAAACAAAACAATTTTATAAAGCTGTTTGTCATTTATTAATACACTCCTGTATCAAATTAACCTACCTTCTCTTGATACACCCTGAAAGAAAAAAGTACTCAAGGAAACAATGCATTGCTATTTACATGAAACTTTCATTATTGCACTGACATGTCATTCCTCTTTGATTACCGGTATATTATTTGAATTACTTTCAAGCAAAGTAATCTTGTAGTGTTGGCGGATCTAAGTTAAAGTACTGCGATGTCTGATTTGGATATAGGCATGTAAGAGCATTCCTGAGAACTGCACAAACAACATACATCTTTCCAACACCACTCAAACTAATTTTTAGATTCTTTTTAAAGTCCATAAACTTAAAATAATTGGCAATGTCATTAAACAGCCATTCTGTACTCATAGACTGGTTGAAAGCGATCATTGGGGCAGTAAGGGCTCTATTTGGGAATGGCGTCTGTAAGTAAATTCTATGAGGGTATGCCGGATCGCCGTACAAGCAAAATGGATTGCCAACTGGTGAATTTGCAAAGCGTTGCAGGTATTGAAGAAGTCCTGAATCAGCTAGCATGCCAGCATCGTGTTTACGACCCTCTGAAACAGTAAAAGGAAGTACAAAATACGTAAGGAACTAAAAATGCTTCTTGTACAGGTTTGTCACATAAGCCTCTCACTCTTTACCCCTGACACTCGTCCAATATTTCTTGTTAAAAACATAGTGAAATTGAAATCGCCCACTCTCTCTTTGTGCAAACACTCCCCGCAAAACTTACCCACTGGACCATATAGGTTACCGATTAAACCAATGGGTAGAGCCACACACTGGAATTTTAGAGCGTGAACCCTCTTATGGCCGTTGTAGATGACTCTTTGGTGCTCTCCTGGTCTGCATACGGGTCGAACGGTCTCATCAACGAACCCAAAACAATTATAAAGCAGCTCCTTTGTCGGCAATGGCGTTACTGTAAATCTGTAATGCAGCTGGATTAAGCACATTGTGGTTCCACTGTGTTATGCGATGTCTGTGAGTGTGATATTCAAAATCCAAGACGTCATTACTGACCACACTGAGAACTGTTAGTGGCAGTCCGAATTGAGAAATCATGTCACTGTATCTACATGGATAACTTGATAATCTAAGAAGAATGCAGAGACCTTCCATTCCGTCAACACTTCTTTGATAGCATCTGAAGCTATCAGGTATTTGAAGAACCTCTGCGAGAATTTGCAAGTCGTGCTTTCTAAATCTAAACTCTGCCAAGCACTCGGCATCGTTCATCTCATCGAGGGAAAACCTGTCATATTCCTCGTACGAAAAATTGGGATTTTTCGGCATAAATTGCTCTTGTAGTAGCAAAAACTCATCTTCATCTGGAATACCGTTCTCAGAACTAAAAAAAAGTTGATCTTGGACCTCGTGAAAAGAAGACATGTGTCTAGTTCCTATTTTTTTCCTATTTTTTCCTATTTTTTGAGCCTGTTTCTATTTTCTCCTATTTTTAAACTAAAACCTCCTATTTTCCCTATTTTTTAGCTGGTGAAGCCAAAATTTGTAACAAAATTGAAAATGGAATTATAGTTGTATGTGTTTTTGAGTGAAATTTATCATAAAGCAAGTAGCATGTTGACTTTGATGTTCAAATATTAGTAAAATGACAGTTACGTTTGTTCTTTCCATGACCTCTATTGCCTATTAGAGTTCTGTTAACATTTTTCTTTTGTTACTTTTTGTACAATTTTCTAGTGCACCTGCATGTATTGTATGAAGTGTTATAGTCCTCATGACTATTAATTATTAGTAAAATCCAACTAGTGGTCTATTATCAATGCTGCGTTCTGATTGGTTGAGCTACTACTAGGCTATATGTTATAGCCTACCACTAGTAGCAAAAGGCGTGCTTTTTGGCGGCAAAAAAGGATTAAAGTCTAGCTTTAATTTAACTAGCTAAAATTTTTTTATTCTAGATATTTTTGACCAACTAGTTGGATTTTTCTAAAACAATTATTCCTCTCGCCCTCATGGCCTCTGAGTCAATAGCCCATTCGGCCGCTATTGACTCAGAGCCCATTCGGGCTCAAGGAATAATTGTTAAATATTTTGCATAGCTCACTGAAACTGCATTTCAGTATCTGTACATGTCATATTTTATTTTGAAGTCTTGGTCTCTTTTATGTTCACCTTTGAAACTGAAAACAGGATCAAGTTGTCCTCTCACAACACAGGCCAGATAAATCATCCGATCAGCTTCTTGTTTAAAAAAACCAATCACTAGCTGATTCTGGATGCTAAAATGAAAAGAACAGACTAAAGTTTAGTTTACGGCACTAGCTCTCTTGGTGAGCCCCTTGTTAACAGCTATACCTAACCAACTGGTGAAGGATCGAATATTTTGGTTGAAAAATCGGTCTTGCAGTCATAGCTAAGCAGAGTGTTATGTTCTTCTTGGAACTTAACCATGACACAATTACAATCTGGTACCAAATAGATCAGTGTCATTTTCCATACACCGCGGAGAGCTTGGTTCCGTACCTAAAATTATGCGGTCTTTTGACTCAAACAAACATATTCTCAACCAGCTACCGATTGCTTTCGAAAGCTTTCCATAGGACTTTTTTCGATATCCTTCAATGACAACTCAATCGTAAGAAATTTCTATCCTAGGAAATTTCACCCTTCAAAGCTTTTCAAAGATTTGCCGTCAACTTGAAGGGAATTTCCATATGATCACCTTTGTTAATGGAACCACGCTCCACCTGTAGTCAATCATATCATTCTGATTTAATACAGCGTAACTGATCCAATAAACTAAACGTTACTGATCATTTTCACTCCTTCTTAGCCGCGAAAGTTGATCTAAATCCCTTGAACATAGAATCTGAGGACTTGTAGCCTTTGTTATAACCCTTAAGGGGTACAGGGAGGCTATCTTTGTCGACAAAAGTACTTTTGATCTTCCTATTTTTCTCCTATTTTTTTTTTAATGCAAAGTTTCCTATTTTTCCTATTTTCTTAATCCTGAGTTTCCTATTTTCCTATTTTTTTGAGCAACCATGCCGCTGGACACCCTGGACATGATGAAATTATTGGACTGTTTCTCGATTTTCACGATAAATCAGCACTGTTTCGTTTACATGTCCTCGTCCACGTTCAAGTTCGCGCTTAACGTTTCTGTTTTCCCGCCGTGAACGACGTCCTCGGTCTAGTCCCTCAACAACTCTACTCGTCGTCGTCGTCTAATTCGTCGTCGTTGCTTAAGGTTTCTAATGTGGAGTATAAGAGAACACTCATTTGCCAGCACTTTCTTCCTGGTTGTAAAAACCGAACGATCATCATCACCGATTAAATTTTTGTGACGCTCAGACTGAATGTAAGATAATGATATTGTCCGATAGTTTATCTAGGAATGGCCTTTGCTCGGTGGGCGCTACTTAACAATACAGGGAGGCCCAGCCCTGAGGTCCAACTCCATTCCTTTAATATACCATTTTTGACCAAAAAGGTATCCCTTTCGTATTAACAGAAAAAATGGTACCTCTCTAACACACCTACTTAATAGGAAAAATAGAGGACAAGAATAAATTTCTAACACAAGAACCTTAAGCCTCGGACGTATAAGGGGCCTTACGGGTGTATTTTAACCTTATGGGTGTGGATGCCACCCGCCTCCCCCGCCATAAGGTTTTTCTGAGTTTTTTTTCCTAAAGGATTAAACATTAGCACCTGACGTTTTCAGTAGCTGTTCGTTCATCCCTCTCGTACACTTTGAGACAAGTTAATTGATGGTCATCTGCTATGGTTACAAGAAGTGACGTCATAAATAGCAGGTGGTCAAGCCATCCACCCCCCCCCCCCTCTTGCACCACGCCGGGGTTGTGAATTTGCGTGTACGTCCGAGCGTTAAGTACTTGTTAGTCATTTTCCTGAAACATTTAAAGGCCCTTCTAAATTCTTAAATGATAAATTTTGCTACCCTTCCATATACGTCAACTTGTGATTTTCCTACCCTTTGATATATCTCTTCAGGGCCGAGCCTTCCCCTAAAGGGCTATTATGGGGAGCCCCCTTTCCCCCCCCCCCCCGCGCCCCCCCTCCGGGAGGGGTCTTTACTGTTACTCGTTGGAACGTTTCTTACTCTTCTAGGTCCAGTGTGCGTGGTGTCAATTGCCGGTCCTGCCAGAGACGGAAAGTCGTACATTTTAAGCGAGGCTTTTGGTCAACCGAACGTTTTCCCTCTTGGATACGAAATGGTTGCAGAGACCATGGGGATCTGGCTGTGGATTGTACCGGAGAAATATAAGGTAAGTATCAGTCTTGCTTTTACGGTAAGATGCAAAGTCACATGAAATTATCCTGATCCCAACGTTTAGGACTGAGAGCTCAATATGAACCGAGACTGTATTCATGAGTAACGCAGAGTGTATGGGTTCGAATCACGCTGTATGCATTGGTTGATATATAGAGGATATTACATGGCCGCGCGGAGATACGAAATTTCTCTTCGAGTGTTGAAAAATATTTTTTTCAACAAGAGAAGAGAAATTTCGTATCTCCAAGCGACCATATAATGTTCTTTTCATTATATAAACACCAATGAAATGCCAAACCATTTTACTTTAATAGTTTTTTGGTCCGAAAGGTGCGTTTTATGATGAAGCCATACCAATGGTGATATTTTCACATGTGAAGTTAACGTGTTATTTTCACATGTGAAGATATCAAGTTTTCGCGCGAAAGCTCACTTGGTATTTCATTGGCGTTTATATAATAAATAAATATATATCTGTCTGGATTTGATAAAAGATACCTCTAGAAATTTCAAGTGCGTTTTCACAATTTGTCCCTTGAGATCAATAAAAGCAGTTGAAAGTCGCTAGTTAGGGCTTAAAACGGACGAATTAATAGCCGGCAACACACGAAAAGTTGCTCTTGGCAATAGCGACAGATTTGTAACGAAATGAACAACATTTAAAAGCACAGAAATAATGACCTTTCAGTGTCTTAAACCATGAGGCTCATGGCGAGATGCCCGACTAAAACGGACCTAGAATACACCTTTCTTGACCCCACAATCGGTTGTCTAAGACAAAATCACTTCAACTAAACACTTACAAAGCGTTTTCATGCTTGTACACAATATTCTTGTAACACGAGCTCCACCGACATACCTGAAATCTGTCTGTCAACAACTTCAGGAAATCACACAATTAACAACGTTCGCGGCACTGATAAAACTATCCACAACCAACCAGACACAATGTTTCCACACTTAATACGGGCGAAATATATATCATCACATTACTCTCTCTCTCAATAACTCTCGCTTTCTCCACATAAATCATCACATGTAAACTTTGCTGACACAGTCGATTTATTCAAGATCCCGGATGTAAACGAGCGGTTTTGAAAGGGACACATGGGGTGCTTACCATTTGACAGAAAATTTCGGAAATTCCGGATGGAAGGTAAATGTTAAGGTCACGTTTCGGAAATTCCAACCGAAAATTGAGGAGTACGTTTGGAGGTAGTCTGTTCATTCCGGTTGGTACGAACCAAACGGAATGTTGCTTACCATTAACCAATTTCTCGGTTCTTTCTCGGTTCCAGACTCACGCTACAAAATCCGCCCTCTTTTGGGTTCAACCCGTAACGGATGTGGCATTTCTACGGTAAACTGGAAAATCGGTTACCATTATGCTTTCGACACCCCAACCGGATTTTTCTGTCAAATTGTAAGCACCCATGGACGCCGGCCTTCAAAACAAAGTTTTACTAAGTCTCTGGCCTGGTCAGAAATCAGCATCAATTTTGCTCTCGCCGAATAATTTTGACTCCTAAAAGCTATTTCTTGAGGCCAGAGACTCGTCACCGCCCACATCAAAGCTCGCAATATGATGCCTTTCTGTCTCAAGCCCGAGATCAGTGTTTCACCCGTTTAGCCAAAATCGGACGAAATACGGTAACATATTGGACGACGGCAGACTTTGCCTAATGATGCCTTTTGGAAAACTTTGCTGCAGGCGGCCAAAAAGAAACCTAGAAATTAACCGACCACGGAAAACAACTTCTACCGCGCGCGCTGATTTCAAATGTCATAGTGTAGAGAATTATTGTAAATGATAGGTAGAGAAGAGGTGCGGGTGGCGGGGGGGGGGGGGAGGGGGAAGATGTGCACAGCATATTAAACACATGTTTTTTGATCAAAAAAACAAAACAAAAAAAAAACGAAGAATGGTCAAGTACTGAACAAGCTTCAAATGAGACTGTTCCTTTTATCTTGTACCTTTTATCAAATCCAGGCAGATAAATATCTAGCCGGATTATGAAAACCGTACCATCGGACTCCAGGAGTCCACACACCTTAAACTGACTCAACTAAAGTAAATATCGCCAAGAAACTCAGCTCTTACCCATGGTTCTCTTAAGGTGACTCTCTTCTTGGTTCCTGATGAGCAAAAGAAACATTCAAGTCCATCAAAAAGACACTCTGGACTTGTCCATACACTCTAGCTGCTTAAAGACCCTAAATGACGGAGGATGCTTGAGACTTAACCAAGTTCTAAGCAGAGAATTCAAGGTTAAATCACCACCCTGACTTCCTCCCCCAAGCCTAGCACGTGCTTGAGGGGAATGCTTTCATTGGCCAATGGGCCTCAAACGTTACAAGAATTTGACATGACAAACTAAAGGCAGACATGACCAGTGCACTGACTCTACCAGAGCTAGACTAACGGAAGGTACCACGCTTTTGCAGCACCCCGCCCCCCTAGGGATTGACATGGAGGCCCCTTTCCAACCCATGGCGAGTTAGCTCAGGGACTGAGCTTGACAATGAGACCAACCAGGACAGCAAGCCCCCCCTTTTTTTTGCTCACCGCAATGACCAGAAACCTGGGTATTGCCAGGTTTCTGTGCGAATATTCTGGCCTGTTTTGAGGTACGTTTTCAAAAATTCGGCTAGATATATTTATATATAATTAGATTTACAAAAATTTGATCCAGGCCAAATATGGTTCAAAAAGGTGGAAACGAGGAGGCGATCAAAGGCAAAGATCAAGAGAGGATAAAGGGAACAGAGAAGGCATCCCCCATACACACCCTATTCCATAGGTAATTCGTCTCGAGTTATTTTTAGAATCGGGATAAAGTTACCTCGCGCGCTGCGTGGATGTTTCGTGGAGGTTTCGCATGACTAAACGCTGTACAAAACATGTCAGTCGAAAGGCAATGAAAGCGTAAAGAGATCGAGAGCATTCCTGAATATTGAAGCAAAATGAGTCGGCACTCACCTGGGAAAAGGGAATCGCTGGACTCTTTGACAACCCATGAAATCAGTTTAACTCGGAAGTTGTCGTAACCTCAGTGCTTTAATAAAATGAGAATTTCGCCGGTCTATTGAAACCGGTCGTTTGCACAATAGGACGCCAAGTGTTATTTTTGTTGAATAATAAAAGACTAATAAAAGAATAAATATCAAACCAGAAATTACTCTCTTCAAACTGTAAATTATAAATGATCCTGAGAGAATATTCAGTGTGTTTAGGATTTCCTTGCTGTACTGTTAGCTCTATACAAGAGAGGAAGGGCGATTCTTTTTTAATTTCCGTTTCGCTGACACAGCTTTAGCAGAAATCTCTTTGTAGTCGTTTTCGTCAACAAGATGAACAGCAATATCGCTCCTCGCGTCTTTCGCCATTTTGTTCTGCGTCAGTTCGTGAAAGGCGCGTGGCTCTGAGCGTGGGTCATCCACGCGCAACACATTCGCGCTATGTGATTGGCTTTGTCTAATCCCCCTTGAGATTTGTGGTGTTAAAAATAACTCGAGACGAATTACTTATGGAATAGGGTGTGTATGCGGGATGCCTTCTCTGTCCCCTTTATCCTCTCTTGGCAAAGATGGTATATACCGCATTTGCACACCGGTTTACTTGGGGCTGTAAATTCGTGAGCAAATGCGGTATTCAGTACCATCTTTGCCCTTTATTTAAATTTAGTTTGCACTTTTTTGCACCATATTTACACTAAGTAAATATGGTGTAAATCAAATTTTTCATTAACTTACTTTTGTGCATTTTAATTAGTTTCATAGACAACCAGTGTTATGGAGCTTTATGGGACGGAATATCTATCGCTGTCGCCTCTTGAAAGGACCATAAAATGAGCAATTGCTGGTAAATTCAGAAAACCGTCAACACCAGAAAGATTTATGGAATATAATTGTACTGTGTCGAAAGGAAAAGCCTATCGATATGAAAAATTTTAGCTTCAAAAAGCAGCTTTAATTAGTTTGTGGTATTAAAGGTTTGTCCACGTGTCTTAAACGTTATTGTCTTTACGCAATTAACATTCCCCCTTAATTCTTTTAGGAGTTCACGGTTTTGACGGTTTTCTGAGTTGTCCAGTAAAACGTATTAACGTATTGTTGAAGAAAAAATCCGTTTCGTGCTTTACTGCAGCTTAAAATCCAGGATTCTAGAGCCAAAGAATTCACGGTGGTGCTACTAGATTCAGAAGGGATCGACGCTGCTTCCAGTGTTGGTTACGATGATAATCAAATATTCACTTTGACGGTACTGCTAGCTTCCGTGCTTATTTACAACTCACAAGGTGTCCCCACGAGTCGTGATCTCGAGGGACTAGAGTATCCTTTATTTACTCTTCTTTATCCTTATCCTCTCGCTCAATGCGCTTTGAGTAATTTCTTGGTTTGTTTGTTTGCTTACGCTTTTTTAGGGGGAGACAAAGTACAAAAAAAGGAAGAGCATGGACATGCACGGAAATTGATTGTGGCTTTATTTTATTTTATGATACCTCTATTATTCGCAAAGATGAGTGTATATTTCATTAGGTGGTTGAAAGGGTGGCGGATTGAGAGACTCTTAAAACATCATTTTTATATTGAAACGGTAGTGGGAAAATACCTGTTTAAGAAATTAACTCTAACGCATAATTTTCCTTAACACATATTAGTTTTATAACAAAGCTGTCTCAAAGAATCCAAGTTAGATCAAACCAACGGGATGGCGTCGAACAAAATGAAACGGAGTTATTTCACCGAACGTTCCCTTACTTCCTCTGGCTGCTGAGGGATGTAACGCAAGCTATTCCAAGTGATTGCAAGGACCTGAAAGACTTCTTCTTAAAAAAGGTTACAAAAATATGCAAAACGTTTGCATCAGGCAACGCAGTTGTTTTAAAGTGGTTGGAAATAAGTGTTCATTGGCAATTTGATGTATTATTTCCCAGGGCTCGGTTCGTCAAAACCTGGTGAAGTATAATCCCTGGCAGAAGGGTACGCCAAATTTTAAGTAAGGCTTTAAAGTCAAGGGAAATGTATTAACCGGAGCTTATAATATGACGTTTAGCCTTTATTCAGAGATTCAAACAGTTTAATTATGATGACATACAGTTATAATTTGAACCGGGAACCTATAGTTAAAAAAGATCGATACAATATCTTGAGCTCACTTGACAGTAGTTCATTGCTTTACAATATGTTTTGTTTCTGCCCCATTCCGTTCTTGGCCTGCTGACTTTGGGCATGTAACCATTTCGAGTATTACAACCGTGCTGTTGGCTCATTTGAAAACTGAACACATCGAAATGTTCGGGGATAGTTGCCTTCAATGCATCTTGCACAAGACAACATCGATAACCGATAAGCCTCGTGTGTGCAACGGGAACCACCGCAACAGTGTCAGGGCCTCAGCTGATGTAACTTTTGCCTTTAAAATCTTCTTTGCAAAGAGATTTTGAAAAGACTGGAATTGTTTCATCTGTGTTGTAAGACCTGGCTGATCTTCCCACGCAACATCTTGGCCCAGTTGTTCGACGGCCGATTAGCGCTTAACCCGGGTTAAATTTAACCCGGGATTCTTTTTCTTGTGTTCAAAAGCATTTTCTTGGATATTTTCTGTGCTATTTTCAGAGCTTCCAATCATCAACTTGTAGACAAAAAGAACTAAAACTGAAATGCCTTTTAAGCTTTCAAATCTGAATTCAAATCTCACACTAACCCTGGGTTATCTTAACCCAGCTTTGAACAACTCGGCCCTGTGGAAAAGTAAGGTATGCCTTTAGACGTCTCTTATCCAGCATATGATAAATCCGGCTGAACACTGAAAGTCGATGTCCTAGTTTTTGTAAGAGGCTATTGATATGCATCTTCCATTTCCATTTCTCATCCAGTGGTGAAGAAATTTTCATCAAAAAGCTTGCAGCTGCGGCGTTTCAAAGAAACTGAAGCATAGACCTCGAAAGAAGGTCTTTGGTTTATCGCTGGTTTATGGTCTACGGTTCAAAGGCTGAAGTGGCGAGCGCTTTTCAGAAAATTTAAAAAGGTAGGCCTTTGAAATGACCACAGCTTTTGGAAGTGGACCCTGGGCGCGAGTTCATAGGCGCTGTCACCAAAGAGATGGAAAAACACAAAACAAAAATTCGCCGTGGCCGGGTGGATATCCGCAGAGACCAGGCTATCATGTAAAGAGGTTCAACCGCACCCTTGCTGAGCGTCTGTTTGGACACAAGTATGCTGTCGAAATGCGGCTTCCCAAGGGCCCAAAAATCTTCTCAATGGGTCGTTCGGCTTCCTGATGTGACTTTGCCCTGAACGGCGAAGTCACTCGGTTGATCAGAAAGAAACCTGCTGAAGCTATCACAGAAAACTCCGTTTATTCCAAGCCTGCGACTTCCTACCACAGACCTGTCGGGGTGGGCGGAAAAAGCTCCCCACCCTTGTGTACGTGCGTTAACTCTACCAACCAGACAAGCGGGAAGGCCACCGCAAACGTGAAAATGATTCCATTTGGTCACTAAAAGTGTACAACATTGAAAAATGTCACATTGTATGACTTGCAGGATGGGCCCAAACGAGGCTTTGTACCTGAGGAGTTGATGGTTGTGCCCTTTAGCTTAAAACTCTGTTCTGCCTTCAGCATCTCTATAAGGTAATCTTCAAGCTCTGCTTCTGTTAATCGGAATGCGGACACGAGGGTGTGAATGTCGTTTTCTGCAGTGTATCGCTTAAAATCGAATGGGCTCAGCGAGATTTTGTTCAACCGCACTCCATAGATCTCATGTAACTCGCTGCCAAGCATGTTTATTTCGTGCCTGAAGACCTTTTGGCTGCGGAGCGCCTCTTTGAAGTGCTAATGCTTTATCCTCTTTTCACCACTTATGTTTTGTGCCTTTTGACTTTTTGATGTTTTTGTTTTTCATAAGAATGGAATGCATTTTTTTTGGCCGACACTCAACGATGGGGGTTCCGTTCATCTCGTCTTTCGTCTTGCCCATTTTGTTTGGACTGCTGTATAGAGGGTGGTCTTTGGAGTAATCACTTATGTCAAAGTGTTATTTGCTCCCTTCCATGTCCTTTAGACATCATTGGTTTGAATCTCTAGCAAAAGGCTGTCTGTGTCCGTATAAATGACCTCACACTTAATAATTTGACATGCCAGTGGAAAATTGTTAACAAGGGAACAACACAGGGAAGTGTCAGTGGCCCATATCTTTTCAACATATTTTTGAATGACCTAGAGATAGATGGATACAAAGATATATCCTTGTTTAAATATGCAGACGATTCAACCGTCTTAGTCACGATTACTAAAGATTCCCCGGATATATCTGATATTGCCTTGTCCAAGTTTATGAATTGGACTGTTGCAAATGACATGCATTGTAACACTAGTAAATGTAAGAAACTAGTTATGCGTAAGAGAGGCAATTCAACAGTCTACCCAATGTCTCACAATATCAAACAATATAATAACATTTCTTTATTAGGCGTCACAATTCAAGGTAATTGTAAGTTTGGCTTGCATGTCGAGGCCAAGCTCCATGAAGCCAACAAGTGTTTATTTGTCATCAGAAGCC
Source organism: Porites lobata (assembly GCA_942486035.1). NCBI lineage: Eukaryota > Metazoa > Cnidaria > Anthozoa > Scleractinia > Poritidae > Porites > Porites lobata. The sequence continues at coordinate 1,383,728 of CALNXK010000013.1, forward strand.
TACGTAAAGAAGGATATACACAAGATGAAATAGACCACCTCTTTAATTCAATTGTGATCCCTAAGTTATTATACGGTCTTTCAGTTTATGCTGCAAGTGTTTCCGAACTTACTGTTATACAAAGGTTTTTAAAAAGATGTTATAAGAGGCGTTATACGTCGGTCAATTACAACATATATGAACTTTTGGAGAAAAGCGACAGACCCCTTTTTTATAACCTCAAACGCGATGACCATCCACTAAAAAGCTTGCTCCCAAGGTACAAAGACTGTATTGTAAACCTTCGAAGGATATCCGTTGTCAGGCCCACCATTAACACTGAACGTTTCACAGATAGCTTTTTTAATAGATTAATTTTTAAAGATAATCTAGCTGTGTAAATACCCCATATGTATTTTTAATCAATTTAATCTTTTTTATTCATCTTGTCATTGTAATTTTTTCTATCGATATATATTTTTACTGTAACATCAGATATGTAATTTTATCCGATGCTTTTTTTAATAAAGACGTTATTACTTTGCCTCGTAGTACGTCTTAAGCACGTTGTAGTAAAAATCGTACATAAGTATTTTGCTATTGTCAAGAATCGTCATCTCGGCATAAACAGGCTTGTCCAGTGTCACAATTTCGTTTTGCATTCGGAAACCAGCAAGATCGTTGGAAAACCGTGTACACCGGCGCATGAAGGACCTGCAATCAGTTTGCGATTTTTTTTGTTTCATTGCGTCACATGATTTTGATGTTTACTCTCTTTCGAACGTTCTCCATGGTTTTCTCGAACACAGAGTTAGTAAAAGTTTTTCTCTAATTGGTTTTTTGCCTTCTTCCGGAATTCTGTGTTCATTCGGATATACGCGTACGGTTCCATCCAACAGTCTTGGTCGAACTTCACCACCTTGTGAACCTTCTTGAGTTTCATCCCCTGTTAAAGATAAAACTGCAAATTTATGCCGTGAATGCACTACATAATTTTTTTTTGTCCTGTAGTGTCAAAACAAGTTCTTTTTTTATTCTGCTTCAACCCCAACTCATGTACCATGCTTTTTTGGTAATCGGACACCCATCCGTTCTCGATTCTTTTTTTTTCTGGGGCAAGTGGATATCCATTGTGGGCTTTGTGCAGCTCTGCCGGATACTTCAGATGCACATAAAAAATCCAAATTGTTTGCTTTCAAAAAAAGCTTGCTTACTACCAAGATCCCGCCCCGAGTTCCTTCTTCTGTAAACAGATGCATGTCCACATCTTTCAGCAGTTCCAACACCATTCCTGTCTTTTAAAACATCGCATCCTGGGCCAGCCTGGCGATGTGTAATAATGCTCCGGATCCAACTTGTACTGTTTCAAACAGATGCTTTTGAAGTTTTCAAAAGCATCCGCCAAAAGAGCGAAATCTATCCTGAGATACAGATCATGATAATCCCCCAAGTTTTGCATTCAAACTCTGTTCACACTTTTTTCGCATGCTCCTATTATTCCTGGGCTATGTGCTCGTCATCCAGCGAGCTGTAAAATATATGCCTTGGGAGGGCAGTTTGTTTTGCTCAAACGTTCCTCCATCCATGTATTCGTATGGATACAATCCGTTTACAAATCTGAATCAGTTGGCGTTGTGTTTCATTTCTAGCAAGCTGCGTAGTGTAATTGAGTTCTATGGAGGCATACTTTTCAGCAGCGAATCCTAGCTCGCTTGAAAGAAATTAAAGCTTTCCTCCCCATTGAAAAGCTGATACACTTTTCCGTATTGTTTGGAATACAATTTACTTCTTTGCTCTCCATTTTTGCCCCATTTTTCCCATACCCTGAAACAGAAGATGCGCATCATGCCACTTGAGGTTGGGCAAAAAGACTGTGATTGAAACTTCAGGCCTTATCCGGTATTTCCCCGCCGAGTGGCAGTGATCCCTGACGGCGTCTCTGTAGTTTATAGCAAGCAACGGCTACAGGTAGTACAGGCAATGTTCATGGCTGTTTTAAACTTATTGGTCCACCTCGTCCAGGGGTTGGCGCTTATCTCTTGGCCCTTCTAAAACTTTTTTTGAAAGTAGCATTTTTTGTGTGCTTACCCGGAATAACTACCCGTGTCATAAACTGAGAAAGAATCCAAAAATGATTTTTTTCAATTTTTTTCAAACATGGCAATTGATGGCTTCTTAAAATCGGCCTAATCTTTTTCATTCTTTTCAACGGACACTACTGTTTTTAGCTTCTCTCTTATTCTATTTGCCTCTTGAAAGATTGCCTACAAAGAGTTATCCACGGCGTTCTCGCCCCGATAGTTTTTTATTTCTGACCCTTACCCATATCCACTTGCTAGATTTCGTTCACAGGACGCTTAAGCTGCTTGTGGAAGTTCATAAAATAGATCCATTTTTCACTTTCCTTAGGCATATCTGTTCGCATGGGCCTTCCGTTTATGCCCTTGCATACCTCCTTATGCCTTCTCAGAATTTCTTGTGTCGTAAATTTTTCCAAGCACCTCAAGCAGTAATATTTTGTCAGTTCCATCGTTTTTGTTTGGTCTTGCAACAGTGCGCTCACTCTTTTTAAGAATGAATAATGCCAAACTTCGCCTGACCCAGTCAGCATAAGATGTACTCGTGACACACATTTTGTTTTTTTTTTTGCTTAATCTGTACACAATCACTCTTTCGTTTTGCCAACCAAAGACATCTATCGCTTATTATTCGTTTTGTGCGTCAAGCTTATCGATGTCTTGTATCGGCGTTGGAAAACTAATCCCCGCATAATCGATACCGTCGCTGATAGGACAACTGCTGGCTTTCCCATTAGGCACGGCTGACAATGCCGCCCGTGGTGCCCATTCTAAGCACTCGTTATCTTTTCTGTTTTCTACGTTAATGATGGCTTTTTTGTCTTCTGCTTTTTTGGGAGCGGAATATATGAACCCGCTACAAGTGGAACAAATCTTGACGCGTTTACATAAGCCTTATTAAGTACTTTGTAAAATTTCAAGTCTGAATTAAGTGTAAAGTTATTTATTCTACTATTAAACCAGTCAATAAAATACCTGAACTGATCTCTTACTGATTTATGTACTGCATCATTTGCATGCTGCAACACTTTTGGATCATTGTAAAAATAGTGATCAACAATTGATGCTCCTTGACCCAAATCGAATCAAAAGACCAAACTGCCCTTTTGCCGTATTCCAGCGAAGCATTTCTCCTTTGACGACACTGACAAACTTTCCTTTATTTTGCTGTGCAAAGACGAAAAGATCTTCATCATCAAGCCTGAATATATTCTTTCTCCACACATGCGTCCATTCATCAAAATTTACTCGAACCAGTTGAAAATAAACTCTTTCTGGCTCTGGCGGTAAAGAAGATTTTGATCGTTAACGGGGCCGTAAAACATCCGCAGAACGTCATTCTTGAAGCGTTAAATAAGCGGCCATGTATATTAATAATGTGACATTTTACACCTCTAAATAATCGAACTTCCTGCCTTCTATGCCACGGCAAGCGAGACCGATCACGAAGTTAATTTTTTCCGTCTTGTTTCTCACGCCAGAATGGGCCTTTGCAAACAGTTCGTTTTCCATCGCAAAATTTCTGTGACAGCTCGCTTGCTTTTGGTCCACTGTGCCCGTTTCTCCACGTTTAATACTACTAGACATAAAGCAAAAACTTTAAGGTTTCTGATGCAGTCAAGAAGTTGGCTAACATTTAGAAGATGTTTAACAGTAGCAGTGATGGCATGATGACGTCATTTATTACTAAAAAATGGAACGGGAAGCATCTTCCATCTTGGATCCGCAATGTTGAATTATTTAAATGTATGTCATTTTACTTTAAACCCGCACAAAGCGAGGTATTGTTAATGGAAAAGTTGATCTGAGTATGAAAGGATGCTTAGGAAACAAAAAGATCTGCAAAATACGAAATTTTGCGAGAAATGAACACTATTGAAAATTGAAACTCATCATCTGCCATATGGTCATATTAAACTCGTGTATTTTAGATTTCTTTAACAATTATACTAACTTTGATTAAATAATGCTAATTGAAGTGTAATATAGCAAAGAAGTCAGTAAAATAGAAAAAAAGCCTCTTTTTTTAAATGACAATTTTTGAAAACATGGCTGTCAAATCCCGGTTGTCATGGTAACGTTAATGTTGCCGTAAACAGCACGATGACTTGAAAATATTCAAATATAAATTTTAAAGTTTGTTGATCATAGCTTGAACGTTTTTGAAATTATTCAACTTTTTATCGAGGGAGGGCTTTCTGAATAGGGTTAAGCCAATCAGATATGAAGAAATATTTTATTAAGTTATGTCATTGATTACATCTCACTTGAGGAAAATTTTCCAGATCGGAACTGAATTTTAGGTGAAATCTTAGACTATTTTATATTTTAATTTTTGCAGGTTTTTAAGGTCCATGAATCTTCCTCTGCATCTCCGAATGACCAACAGAAACGTGCTGAAAGCATTTTACACTTTTTCAGTGGCTTCAAAGCGTTTTCTTTGCCGTCTCCCGCCTTTGACCCAGAGATTGTAAAAAGCATCAACGATAATAAAAGTCAGATAAATCCTTTGTTCTTGAGTCGCATAGAAGAATTTAAAGTGCTACTGGAAGACATTTTGACTCCTAAAAAGAGTTTCAATGAAGAAGAGCTTGTTACAGGAGAAGGTATATACCCGTTACTAATTTAGAAAAAAAAAAACAAGCGCTTTTCTTGTTTTAGGGTGAAACGATGGACTAAAAATCATCCGCATCTGTTTGCACTGATTACACGGAGGGGTCCGGAAAGAGTTTAAGAATGAAGATTGAGGCTGGCTGTTGCTTTACCAAGAAACTTATTACTTTGTCCCAGAACGTTTGTAAATGAACTATAAACCGCAATTCTATATTCCAGTGTCCTGTTTAAAGTTCTGGTTGTCATTTTCCAGGTCTTGCTGCATTGGTTCAGCTGTACGTTCAAGCAATTAATAGTCCAGGAGGTATTCCTAATGTCCAGAATGCCTGGGAAACCTTTGTGCAGATGAAGTGTTCCGAGGCTATAAAAGGAGCCCTGGAAAATTACGAAAATATTATGAAGTCAAGGCTGAAAGACAAGCTTCCTTGTGATAATGATGAACTACGTAAGGTGCATGGAACTGCATTTGAAACAAGTGAAGCTTACTTCATGGCAGAAACAGCGGGAATTTCCACAAGCACCACTGAAACGTATCTCAACAAACTAAAGGTTCGTTTAAAAGAAGTAGCAGTTCCAAGACCATTATTTGTTTATTCTATTCAGATCTGGGGTGGGTTGTGTTGGTTTAAGCAGGGTTGAACTGAAACTTTGATGTTTAAATATTAAACCCTAGAAAGTTACTTAACCGGACAAACACATCCGCCTTAAAGATTTTCGTTTTGAGTAAGCATCTCTTTAACTGATTTGTCACTTTCTTATTAATTATTTCAATTTATAATAATTCTAATAAATAACCCCAACGTTCACCATCGATAATCAGGAGAATTTAGATTCCAGTTTAATAGCTGATTATTTTGCAACTTTTTGACCAATCTGGGGCCTGCACTCGCTAAAAAAAAATACCCAAAATTGCTAAGTCACTTCGTGTTAGTTCTGAGGCTGGCTATGATAAGATCCCTATTTGGTCTGTTAAAGAATCTATTATTTATATTTCTGATCCTTTGAGATACGTTTTAAATCTATCAGTTAACTCACTGCAGGTATTGTCCCTGCTTAATTGCAGTTAGCTCGTATGGTTCCTCTCTTTAAGTGTGGTGACAAAAATTTACTTTCTAATTATAGACCTGTGTCAGTCTTAACAATCTTTTCGAAGTTTCTAGAAAACGTTGTGTACAATCACTTAACTCAATACCTAGATAAGTATGAGATTTTACACAATACTTACAATAATCAATATGGTTTGAGAAAGAAACATTCAACCTCGTTAGATTTATTATACCTACAGAACAAGATCACATCAACCATTGATGACAGAAAGCATTCAGTAGAAATAAAGTTTTCTTGATTTATCAAAAGGTTTTGATACTGTTAATCATTGTACTCTACTCGATAAGCTTGAGCATTATGAGCATTGCACGATACTCTACTCGATAAGCTTGAGCATTATGGGCCCGTGGTCTGGCCCTAGAGAACAGGAGGACATTTTGTACGCGCTGCGTCGGTATGGTCTGTTGAAGTGCCCCTGAGGCATTTTCTGTGAATTGTTTACGTTCACTACGATTATTTGTAGGCTGTTTTTTTGGAGCTGAATGACGTATATTTGGAGCTACGTTCCGCAAACTTGTTCTTTAAGGCATCGAGATATTTCTCCGATGAAAGTGAGTTTATTGTAGCCTCGCTGTCGCCCTTGAGAGTACAGTCTTTCCTTTCGTAAAACAGTACATCGAAGACAGTATGGCGGCTGAATGTTGTGACGACCCAACATTTCGCGCACATTTTTTGAACAGCAGGAAAAGGTCAGTATGATAATTTTCCTTTAAACAATCACGCCATACCCGGTAGATATTTAATTCTTCTCAACAGTATAACTGTAAAATAAATCGAACTTAATCGTTTCAGGAATACAGTGGTAAATGAATTGTCCATTTTGCCGTGAAATTGTTTTTCACCCTTTTCGCTGACTTGTTTATCTCGAAATCTTGCCTTTCTCCCCGCATGAAGTTGATGATTAATGAAACTAAGAATACTTCGGCCAATGAATGGTGCTTTGATGAAGGCTGTGAAAAAGCGCCTTCTGCAGTAATTTTAGCTTTCTTCGCCGGTACGTCTTCGTTGAGAATAAAATACACGCTCTTCAACTATAAAATTAATTCAATACAATGATGCTAGTAAGATTGTGTTTTGAAAATAAGAAAAATCTATCATTTAGTTATACAAAGGAAATAAAATTACAGCAATCGGTTTGAATTCTGATTTTTTTCCACTTTATTTTGATGGTACACTGGTTGTTTACATTTCATTATGCAAATAAATATAACATTCCGGCGTTTTAAAGAAAATCTAGCCTAACTCCCAACCCCAAAATAGCACGAAATGAAGCGTTTTCAATACATCTTTTAAATAAATCCTGGTTTCTGTTGCAATATATATATATATATTCCTAAAACACCCCATTTTGTGAATACTGTCTACATTTGTTGATATGCTAATTTGTGAAACATTTCATCCACATTGTCCTCTGTATTGAATCACATTCTTGTTTAATGCATCAGTATCTGCTTGATAATTCTTCCCTGATAGGGTTCTATGTACAACTTACATTTGGGGTTCATCTCGACACAGTAAAAAGCTCTCATCAGAATCAGTAAAAACAGACAAATTCACCGCCATTCATTTGTGTCATGCTTGTTGTCGCATCCCAACTCATTTGGGTGCTTTAGCAGTGGTATTTCTTTTTTGAGGAAACAGCACTATATGCACCCCTCTAACAAACTCCCTGTGTTATGTTTTAACAGGCTTTCACGGTGAACAAGCATCATCAGTTAGATTTATGGAGTGATGGGCATTCTCTGTTCTGAATGGATCACTATACTATCATCAAATATAACTTAATAAGACATAGATTGTGGAACACAGGAGCTGTTACTCATGGGCCGCTTCAAAATAGTAGTTTAGGAAAAAGCTCTGTATCTTTTAGAGTTGAAGAAAAATAAAAGTATTGTTTGTTTTTTCGGGGTATGTGCATTTGTTTTGTCTGCAAGTGAGCTTATGAAATGCTCAAGTTATTACATAATTACATGTAATTGTTACTGTCTCAGACTCAATCCATTCTTCATTTCCTGTGGAATATATTTGTTATATATATTTTCCGCGAAAACGTTCAAAAAAGTGTAAAAAAACCCCCATAGATTTCCATTTTTGTGGCATATATAAACGCTTGTCTCCGCGATCAGTTTAACATGAGACATCGCGCTATTAAATCTCACGCAGAAAAAAAAAATCGCTTTTCTTAAAGCAGCTGAACATTGCTACGATGCATTTCTTCCTAGATATAGAGTAAAACCATGAGTTGGGAACTAAAAGCATAGAAATGTATTGCTTTGCTAGTGAAAATCAGTGGTTTTTGGCGTTGAGTCTTTAAAGTCTTTAATTTTAAAAGGTCAAGAAAACCTACTGCTGAAAAATCCCGCTTAGAAAACGTCCGATTTTAGTCACGGAGAACATTTTTTATAGGAAAGTACGATATTCAAGGCACCAACGACATGACTTTTAAAAGGACTCAGTAACTTTACGCGAGTTTTCGATTTCCCACTATCAGATTTGATGCGCTCACGCTATTGTCGTTCAGCGGATGCACGCATGCGCATGCAAAATGCCCTCCTGTTGCCCTAGAGTGTATCAAATGCTACCTTTGTAATAGGCAACAATACGTAGAATTTAATGGTATCTCGTCTTCATTTTGTGAAATCTTGTGTGGAGTTCCCCGGGGCTAGGGGTCTGTCCTCGGTCCCTTATTCTTATTAAATTATATTAATGATTTGTGTCAGATTTCAGTGTCTATGACATACCTCTTATTAGCCGAGTTTTCGGTCCGTACTGTAAATTACGGACCGAGTTTTTTTCCATCGATTTATGGCCCAAGCGCGAAGTGCGCAGGCCATAAATCGATGGAAAAAAACGAGGATCCGTAATTTACAGTACGGACCGAAAAAACGAGGCTAATAAGATGTTCATTATGTGGCTTCTTCCTGTTTGGGGGACCGGAAACAAGTGCACGACGCGCGATTTGACAATCATTTGACAGGCGTCAAGAAAGAAAGATTTTATTGGCTCACGAAAACAATATCACACAACAAAGGGTTTCCGAGAAAGTGAAAACAAATTCGCCATGTTGAAAAAGTTTATTTGGTCAAAACTAAGAGCGCTGTAAGTTTTAGCTCTTTAATGTAACGCTGGAGTATTTTGGAAACCGGACACTGTGTCTTTCTCGAAGTCGTTTCGATCTTTCCTCCGTTGGTCCTTGTCAAAAAAAAAAGACACTGCAAAAGGCAAAGAATCTTTTCAAGGTAAGTTTGTTGTCGTTGTCGAAGGATTCGCTCGTTAATTTTTTTGGGGGAAAACCTCTCGAATTTTTGCCAGTCCATTCTCGTCTTCAAGCGTGATCTCCGTTAAAATTTTCCCAAACACGGACCATATTTTCTTCCATGGAAAGGTTACGATTCAGTCTCTACATCAGCTTCGTTCTTATTCAAACAAAGCTAGGTTAACATCTGGAAAGGCAAAGTCAACATCCCTGTTGTCAAGGTTTACAGACATATTTTTAAGTATATTCGGTCAAAACTAAGAGCACTGTAAGTATTCACTCGCCAATGTGACGCGGATTCTTTTGAAAACTGGACATTGTGTCTGGCTCGGAGTCGTGTCTATCTTTCTTTCGTTGGTCTTTGATGATCGGGTGCAGGCATGTTTTTTATCATATTTGTCGAAGGAATTACTCATTTTCTCTTAGGCAAAACATCTCGAATCTCTGCCAGTCGATTTTCGTCTTCTTAACTGTGTACTACGATAAAATAATTATTTTCAAACACTGACTAGAATGCTCTTCGATAATATTACTAGTTAGTTTCTTCATCGCCTTCGTTCACAAATAAGGCACAGTTTAAAATGTTGAAGGACAAAGTCAAAATCTAAGTCCTCAAGGTTGATAGACGTGTTGTAACTTAATTTCAATCTTTTTTCCGAGGTAAAGAGATTTAGAGCTCCGAAATGAGCATTTTCTTTGAAATTTTGGTCCGTATAGCAAGTTACGGACCGCAAATTGACCAATCACATGGCGAAAACAGACTCAGCCATATAATAAGTGGTTTTATTTGCTGATGATCCCAGTTTATTCTTTTCTCATATTGACTTTCCTACATTAATGAACTTCATTAACTCTGAAAAGCTCAAGATATCTGATTGCTTTAAAGCCAACAAGCTATCTCTAAATATACAAAAGTCAAATTACATAACTTTTAAACCCAGGCAGGCAGAGAGGAGAAGAGATAAATTCACCTTAAATATAGAGATGAATGGTCTTAAGATGAACCAAATTAAAGAAGTTAGTTTTTGGGGGTGTTATTTTATATGAGTCATTGTCATGGAAACTCCCCTAACTTACTTAATGTAGTGGCCTCAGACATTCACAATTTTGCCATTGCTCATAATATGAGACTTAGTCCAACCAAGTGTAAAGAAATGCATATTAATTTCCTACGCAACTCCAATTGTCTCATTAACCCGATAATAATTGGCGGCAGTGTCATCAAGCGTGCCAATACCTATAAGATCTTAGGAGTTATTATGCACAATGACCTGAAGTGGAACTGTCATGTTGATTACATTATTAAGAAAGCTTGTAAGAAGTTATACTCCCTTAGAGTTCTCCGTAGAGCCAGGGTGAGCCAACCCAACATCTTGAGGATATACCTGAGCACAGTCCGGCCAGTTTTAGAGAATGCTGTACCAGTCTGGCAGAACACCCCCGCTTATCTGTCCGAAGCCATAAGGCGAGTGCAAAAAAGGGCGCTTAACATAATGTACCCCGAGGCAGAGTCATATGCTCATGCTTTACAGTTAGGTAAACTAGATAGGTTAGACGATAGAAGAGTACTCTTGTGCTACAAATATATGGCGAAAATGAAGTCCCCCAGCTACCCTCTGCACCACCTACTTCCCAGCCCACTTCTGGACGCGCCTAATTACACCTTAAGGCAGAAAACACAAAAGTATTATCTTTTCCGGAACATGCAGGTCTGTAAGACAAAGAGAGTGGAGGACTTCTTTACATTTAAATTTTTTAAGTGATTCAATTGTTATTTTCATTGTTATAACTGTAAATTACCATACTCTAGATAATAGTTGTCTTATGATTGTAAAATGTACTCGATAATTTAGTTCTTTTACTGCAAGAGAGCTTTAATAAACTATTCTATATATTTCTCAGGTTGCGCGGAAAATCTCAAAGTCTGGGCGTTATTCGTAAATCGAGTTTTTGTCTTACTAAGTCAGCTTTGTGTACTTTATACTACGTGTATTCACTTGTCTATTCTTATCTTCATTACTGTATTTTAGTATAAGGTTCGACTTACCCTACCCATCTTTGGCGTTATTATTAGAATTATCAGTGAGAAGGGGTTTGATGCCCACACAGATCCTCTATTTAAGAATCGTATGCTCCTCAAATTAGAAGTCATCTACTCTCTGCACCTCGGGAAATTTATGTATTTTTTATTACTAATTTAGCTCCTTCCAGTGTTTCCAGATTCATTTTACATACTAATCAAGTTCACGTTTATAACACGCGTAGTTTAAATCGATTTCATATTCCTTTCTGCCGTACTAACCGTAAGAAAGTTTCCTGCTTTCTTTGATAAATAAGCCGAGCGCTTGCATTCGCCATGCCCCCTCCTTATATTCGTTCCAATCCGGAGTTGAAAACTTTTTTTCTATCTTGTTACTGAATTCATAACTTAACTCAGTCTCTGTTTAGTTCCTTTTTTTTACGTAAAACTCCGCGAATTTCATTTTACTTATTGCTTTGTGACTGTGGATCCCAGGCTTCATAAGCCCTCTGGTTTCTTTTGGGCTCCCTTGCCAAACAACAATTCCTATATATATTCCTTTACTGTATTATATTTTGGCCAAATAAATGAACAGAACTGAACTGAACTGACCTGAATTGCAAAGAGTTAAGTTCGCGATTATGCAGTTCATTCTCATAAGAATATCCAACTAGAGTAAAATTGAAATTCCCTATAGAACTTCCATGGAGTTCCACGGAATTCCGTGGAGTGTCCTTGCAGTTTTTTACGGGAATCCATAGAAACTGACATTTAGGGCCTGTTTACATGGAGTGGGGGACCCCGGTCTGGTGGGGTTGGTTTCTTTTGTTTTCACGCTCTGGGGGACACAAAACAAAAGAAACTTACCCCACTAGACCGGGGTCCCCCACTCCATGTAAACAGGGTCTTAAATCAGGCAACTCATCAACTTGTTTACCACGTGTTCAAGACCGCACTTTTTTTGGACAAAAAAAATAGAAAATGTCTGGACTTTCAAATAAATGTTACACGCAATAACAAATGTCTATACTTGTGATCTCTCACGCGAAAACGTTCCCTAGCGGCCTTTCGTTAAACTGGTGAACCCTGCGAGTAGGGGTTTCATGGCGTTCGCGTCGCTTGTCAATCGCGTTCCTGTTTGTTTGACATATGATAAAACTTTGACTGTACTGCATTGGTAAAACATGGACTGGATTGATAAAACATGGATTAAACGTGGATTTATAATAATAATAACCTTTATTTATTACCTTTGGCGATAAGAACTACGGTAATATTACAATAAAAATTCAAAACACTACATATTATATATACATATCAAATTAAGTTAAGTTTAGCACCTCTAGGAAGCAACGATTGTTTGTGCCTAACAGTGCGTGATACAGGTATTCTGAAGTGCGCTGGGTTAGTCTTACAAGATCTTAGATTATGGCCATGATGTACTGGCTTGAAAATAAAACATGGATTAAAAAACACTGACTTTTCTAGTGGCTTTGTATATATATCACCTACATGTTGGCTTTGCTTTCTGTCTTCAACAACTTCGAAGTCAATGCGACAAAAAATGATTCCGCGCCCGATTCTATTACTAGTTGCAATTCTCAAATTACAATCTTGCAAAATTTGCATAAAGCAAACCTGAGTCCGTATCAAACATTTGGATAAGAGGAGCGTGTCGCTGTTAACACGCGGGCTTCTTTGATTCTCCGTATTTTTTCTTTATGTTGAACAAGTCGGTGGAAAAAAGTATTTCGTTTGTAATGTAAAGATTTTGAGAGCAAAAGTGTTCGATGGTTTTCTTTTGACATACATTGTTTAGAGACGTTATCGACACCGTAAAGCCCTTTCAAAAGTGCTTCAAATTTTTTGACTAGGAAACTGAGCGGTCTTAGCTAACGAGGCACATACCATAAAGAGAGAGAAACGAGCGAGACTGGATTAGGCTATAGTTGCAGAAAGCTTAGATTTGAGTGATGAATTTGTAATGTATTTCATTTAATTCACTGGATATTCTGAATTCCATGGAGTAGTTTCCATGGAATTCCATGGAAATCGATGGAGAAATTTCAATCAAATTTCATGGAAAAGTTCCATGGAAATTGATGTCCTAATCCTTCATGGAATTCCATAAAGGTATTTTGCACGGGTTTGTCTTTTGTTTTCTCCTAGCCATTCCCGGTTTTGAGCGTCCTTTTTCTTTTGTTAGGGACTATTAAGTGAGATGTTGATCGCATGGCAAAACGAGAATGCGAAGTTAACAAGAGAATTTTGTAACGATCTACTTACTCAGCTCAAACAGAATCATCTGGACTCAGTCCTTCGACGACTGCAGGGAAAAGAAGCGGCCAAAATACCGTTTGGGGAGGTCATTGCAGGGTACAATAAGGTCATAGAGGATTACCACAATTCTGCAATTGGTGCCAAAGATGTTATTGCTGCTGTTTTCTTCGAATTCTACCCGGTAAGACCCTACTTTACTGATTAGCACTTTGTGATGGCACTATGATTGCCTGGTTTTCTTTTCTTTCCTTCGCTCGCAATTATACAAGAAACTAAGAAGAAAAAAGACGTAATTTTGGTGTTATCTCAGAATTATAATCGAAAGAAAAGTTTTCATTATAATTAGCTACACTCTTATAGATTATAGAAAAAAACGTTTAAACGCCCTGAAATTCAATTAGCCTGATATTGAAAAAATGAAAACATTATCAGTCCACGCA
>CALNXK010000013.1:1407500-1425000 GCA_942486035.1 Porites lobata
CTTAAACCTTAAATGATCTTGGGAGAAAATAACATTTTCAGTTTAAGCAATTAATTCTGTGTAAGCATTTAGACACTCGAAGGAGAACTCAGGGTAGTAGAAGCTTCTCTCCTTCACCAAAAACTGAATTAGTGGCGTCCTTTCTATTATGTATTACTCTCCAAGTTTTATTTTGATTGCAAAAGATGATTGTAAGTACTGAATTCATAAGAACTGTATTCATTTCTGATTCAGTGTTTCTTTCCCGTAGGCTGAGGCCTGTTGCCTCTTTTGCTGCCACCCTATTGACACTAAAATCAGTGTCATTTTTTAGTTTTTCATGGCGTTCACCTAGCTTTCAAGTTGTAATTTTGTGATAGCCAACAGAAACCAAAGATTATCTATGAAAGAAAGTATTAACTTTCGATGACTTTGTTCTCTGTTTATAGCGCTTTTTTTTGATCACTTGAATAATCTAAAAACCTACAATAATTTAAAAAAAGGTCATGTATATAATGCCTCACCTACCCTTAGAAATGAGCGAATCTAATTGGTTGAGCTAACGGATGACTTCCATTTTTACTTCTCGTTCGGCGTGGCACAAAGCACAGCAAAAATGCTGCCGTTCAAACTGAACGCGCAACTACGTTTACTCACCAAAAAATGCCTTAGGTAAAAGTCGAACGAGACTTGCAAGTACAGCAGAAAAGCTCAGGAATTTCTGCGTTATCACTATGCACAGGCCTACAGTTTAGTACTTAGCAGTAGTGTGAAATGTTCGATTAACCAGGCAGTTAAAATTGAAAGATTCAGGCAGCTACTGGCAGCTAGGCATCTAGGAATCTAGGCTTTCCCGAATACGTAGTCAGTAATGAACGCAACTGTTAGGTATCAGTGGTGGATCCAAGCCTTCAGATAAGGGCAGGGGTGGGTGGTCATCCAGACCGTAAGATGAGGGGGAGGAGGGCGGGCCCCCCGGTCCCTCCCCTGGAACCGCCACTGGGTATAAAAGCTCAGTGAGACAAGTGTGAGAAGTCGATCTGAGGAAAAAGGGAGAGAAAAGAAAAAAAAAAAAAAAAAAAGGGAGACGTGCATTAAAGGTCAAGCTTTGTCAGGATATAGATTTTTCAAAACAGTGCTTTTAAAATTATTATAATTACAATAAGTAGTGCCCTTAGTCCACAGAATCACAATCAAAATGACACTGGTCAAACTTCACTTTTAATACTAGGATTTGTACGAGAAAGTTTCTCGTTTATTGGTTAGTTTTGATTGTAGAATGCTTTGTTCTTTGGTTCCAAGCAAGCATCGAATATCTCGGGCTGAATACTAAATGATTAGCAGAGGAGAGCCCTCAAAAGAATAAAAGCTCATATAAAAGAAACGATTTTGTCAGTCTTTTTGTATTTGTATGTTTTTTTTTTTTTGTACTTCACTCACTGTGCCTAAAAGTGGAACATATCTTCGGGTCAGCTATTTAAGAATGATAGTGCTATGATTTTGCTCGGTCAAGTCCATCGAAGGCTAGAAAATAATGACATAAGAGACTTCTGTCGGGGTTCATAATCACTGCACTTGTGGTTTGGTTTTCTCAAAAGGTATTAGCTTTTTTCTTGTTTTTAGTGTACATAGCTCTATAAGCTTCACCGTACAACAGGAGCATTAATTTTCTGAGAAATGGAAGAGAAGAACTTGTGTGCTATTTAATAGTCCGCTCAAACACCAAAAGCTGCCTACCATGTGTAACAGCGTATCGAATTACTAACAAAATAAGCCTCTTCAGTACAACTCTGGTGATCGCAAGATTGGCATTTCACATCGGTATTTCAATGATAACAGCTTGTCAATGAAGGTCATTCACTGCAGGTAGCTGCAGGTGAGTGCAATCATATCTAGACCTCCGAGAAAGACATACACCCAGTTCGCCGTGACATAATCAGCTGGTAGTGAAAGGTGAAAAGTGAAAAGTGATTTGATTTTACTACGTTTGGAGTGGAAATACAAAGCAAAGACGTTTTCATTGTTCGAATCAATCATATTTACACTTGAAAACGAAAGTAGTTTTCACCGTGAATGCATGTGTGAAACCCCTTCGCGTAGATGAGCCTATTCCCTAGCTTTCCCCTTGCCGCTCCTTTGCAAACGCAATCTTTTTTTTTAATTTAAATTATAGCTTAAAGGTTGTAAAAAACAAAAAATCGACTGTGTTAAACCGGAGAAACATTTAGGTCTTATGCTCACACACATTTGAAATTTTGAATATTCATATTCAAAACATGTTTCTAAGGAAGCTTAATCTGATAATTCCTTTAAAGTACTCTAAGTCTGTTTAGCTTATTGCACACTGGGAACGGTGGAATCAATATATAGGTTTAAACAGGAATGAGTAGCACCTAGAAATACTGAGGAAAAATATTGTTCACCGTGGTATGTGTATGGTGGGCTCTTTTATTGTTTGTATCACTGTAGTCACTATGCTATTACAGTGGAACACCGTTAATACTGTCACCAAAATGGGTCAAAAAAATTTGGCCGTATTAACGGGTTGGCCGTATTAGCGGGGCAGGGGCAAATTTCATGACCTAAGGACCGTAATGACAAATACACCATGTATTCGCATTTTCACTTCTTGCACAACTGTACCCTAAACAACAGGAATGTAGATACACTGTATATCGCGTACCGTAATTCTAAAAACTACTTGAAACTTTCGTTTAGTCCATAAAACACTTTCAAAAATCGACTATTAGACCGCCACAAATGCATTGTAAGTGATAGTCTAAAAACAGTACAAAAATAAGCTCAGGGCCTACCTTTGTAGATTTTTCACTTTTTCTGGGAATTTTCTGGGAAGTGGGACGAACCGACGAAACGTGTTCCATTTACCGCCGAACCGGAAATTCTGGAAATTTTGACCAAAGTTAATTGAGTGGAATGGTTATGAAACCCGTCAGACTCCTTTGTTATATGTTTTTGTGGACCTGAAAGTGCACAACGTTCAAAAGAATTCCTATCATTTTGATTGTATTGACCAATAAAAACGTTGCATTAATTTATTCCGTAACAATTTGCCAACAGAAAACAAAGGATTGTGCACTTTCACGGTGCTTTGAACATAAACTGCAGCACTGTTGTTTTTATCATTGATGTTTGCCGCTTTTCATAACCAGTCTCCTCTAATAACTATGTTTTGACTAAATGGAGAGCGCCCCCAGACTTGTTCTACCAAGAACTCGGAAAACAGTCACTTACGTCACTGTTCTCAGAAACAATCTTTCATTTAAAGCATAATACTTCACAAGAACTGTCAGAAGTTGCTTGCGATATATATTTGTAAATCATTGTATAATATGAAAATGCTACCAAAAATGTTGGTATAGCCTAATGAGCTCAAGAGGAAAAGTTTAAGGGGACTGGTTCACGATAATGCGCATGCGCGCCGTTTGTCTCTTCAGAATAAATTTGTTGGGTCAACACTAAATTCGAAATCGCCATTACCGGTACAATCATTGAAAATCCTTCGTTTTATTCGGACATCCGTCGCTTTGGCTGGTCTAGTTATACTTCGGTAGTGGTGATTAACGTGTGGTTGTGTCGTTTGACTGGTTACGTTTTAAGTAGACGCAAAAAATAATGTTTTGATCATGGAGGTTCAGAAGAGCATCGTGGCCGTCCGGCAACAGGACGTTCTCAAGAGTCTTTGGAGATAGAGAAGCTTAGCCTATCGATCTGGTATGGTTCTAGGAGTAGTGTGTGGCTTATGAAAAGTATACACGACACTTGGAAAGTGCTTAACGGCATGAGTTCGTTCAACTTTGATTTGATTTTTGACTCCGACCTGTGGTTATACCGCAACAGGCCGCGCGATCTTCACCGATCTGGTACACTTGAAATGTTCCTTGTATCTTTGCTTTACGATCGTATATGTTTAAGAATTGATGTTTTTAAAATAAATTATTGCCTGAATATTCTGTTTATAATCTAGTTTCTTTATGTGTGCTACTCGATAACATTTGTCTTGCGGAACACTGACCCGATGAAACGCGAATAAATTTGTTTATTTGCTGATAAGCATTTGAAATTTATGCTCAATTAAGGATAATCTTTATACTCATACGTTGTGCGTTTCTGTCACCGGTCAGGTGCTATTTGTAGGTATTTCTGGATTTTTATAAGGCGAACTGAGAGAACAGTAATAAGATGTTTGTTTACAAATTTTGTTTGCCGATCGGTGACTGCTTTGTTAGCGTGGGTACGACCTCGTAAAAATACACGTTGGTAAATGTTTTTTTCAAAGCAGTACAGGGCTGTAAATCTTATTCTTATCGGCTGCAACATATATCTGAGGAGTAGCAAAGAATAAACTTGAATTATGGGGATAAATAAAATCAAACCAAATGCCCGGAAATACTCTCGAGTCGCGAACAATGAATTTGAATTTTGTAAATTTACTTGCATGCATCTAATTCGCTTCCGATTGGTTGAAAAACATTCAGCTACTGTCAGAACTCACACATGCGCATTATCGTGAACCAGTCCCTTTAAGGTAAGTTGTACGACCCCCCGTGTTAAATGTTTTGTATCGCATAAGAACAACCTCGTGTTGGAACATCTGAAAATGTAAGTTCGTGGCTTTTGGCCCGCTTCAGGCGCCGAACCGTGTTCATGAGCCAAACCTAATACATTAAATTTATAGTACATGAAAAGTTCGGCGTCTGAATCAGTTTATTTGGAACGGCTCAGCCGGGAGATTTGACTTTGGAGCGAATTTGGCCGACGGCTTTGGTTTAGACGCTGAGCTTTCTAAGGCAGAAATTTCTATAAATATCGTATTTTGACCGAAATGGGTATTTCTCTCCTTTTGAATTCAGTTCGGTTGGGTCTAAATAAGTTCATTGGATGGTAATAATTTTGGTCGGCCGAAATTCAACTGAATTTGGTTCCGTTCATTAAAATTTGAGTACCACGACTGAACCGAGGCTTAATGTTTCATTCGGTAAGTGTTGGACCGAGACGAAGATCAGTCTTAACAACTGAAGCATAAACGTACTTTTATTTCTAATTCAACCTTACCCTTATAGCAAAGTAAAACTCTTTGTTGATGGTCGAAATCTTAACAGGTGAAGTGATAGGCTTAATTGATGATAACATTTCATGGTACTTAGAATCATGAAGTCTTTCCATTACCCTCAGCCGTAGAAAAGCAAGCAAATTAAAAGCCTTGATAATCCGTCCTTCTCAGAGCTACAGATGTTAATTTCCGAATAGTAGTATTGTAGAACACAGATGAGTTTCAACAATCGAAGTTTGTTTTATTTTATTTTATTTCATTTCATTCAGTTTGAAATATACACTTATCAATATTTCTTCCGGAAATTGAAACTATCAGTAGTATTCCCGGAACTCCACTATTATCTGTTTATACATTTAAAGCCTGGCACCTTGTCCTTCGGAAGATATTAATTTTTTACACATATTTAATAAACAATATTACGTATGGATGGTCTGAGGGAAATATTCCATCCAGCATGTAACATGTTAAATGTAATTTCCTTTGTGATCTTTACGATGAAAAATTCAAAATTGTTTGTTCACGCGTGAGAGGCATGTAGGTTAGCATATGATTTGAAAGTGAAATGTCTCGCAGCTGGGGTTTTCCCAAACCAATTAAATGCAAATGCATTCATTAGTATATAGCGTTTAGGTGCAAAGTTTTCGTAACTGCGCAGTTGTTTGGCGATGAACAATGTTTGAAGTCTTCTAGTATTGCAATTGAAATTCCTTTCAAAAATTGCGTGCTTGGGTAGTCAGTGATGATAAGCTTGGAACCAGTGGAGCTCTACGGGACTTTCTGGAGGAACATTTCTATTCGATGCAGTTCTCTTCAATGGTTGTTAGTAAAGTCTAAGATCCACATTAATCACAACCATGGTGTGGGCAAGGAGTACATAAGGGTACATAGTTTTGTCTAATCGCCATGAGAAACTTCTGCTACTAGGCGGCGGAATTTCTAAATGTTTCTTTGTAGACTGTCAGGCCATAGGTTGGTAAATACAGTGGTGAGGTAAAAAGAAAGCGGGAAAAGAAAAGGAATCCAAAAAGCTTTCAAGAGCGTTAATAGAAATGGAGGTAAGTAATATTAATAGTTCGTTGTTTCCAGTTGTTATCTTGGATGATCACTTATGATCACTTATCAACGGCGGTCATAAACAGTGTCCTCAATTAAACTTTCATGTTCAATGCATTAGATTCTTGAATAAAGCAGTTGTTTTACATCACTGCTATAAGTACCCTCTATTAACCGTTTGCTCATTTTCTGCTTGTTTCCTGGTTTGCAGTCTGAGTTCTGGGATGAAATTCGCTTGATATGGTAAAAACAACTTCTTCGTGTTGATGTTAGGTATTATAAAAGGTTTTGTTTCCCGAATTAAATCATCAGCGTGCAAGATCTCGTTAGGTGTTCTCCGCCAACTGCTTACTTTTGGATCAATGTTTTCCAGCCACCGTAACATTGATATTTAAGCATCGGTGCGGGCTTATGAAATAGTATTTTTAAGTTAAAAAATATCAAGACGGTTACCACTTTTCATTAGTAGCAACAGGGACTGCGAGTGCAAGCACTGGTGATGAGCGGAAAGCAATTCCTCTTTGTCTCCCAAATAACTGCAAGTGGAATTCACACGCTCGTGAGTGTACGAAAACAGAAGAACAACGCTCGTCGCTGTATGTGGTTGATGAAGCCATTGAGAAGATCAGGGAAGTCAAAGGTAGGTGACCGTTTCTTACCATGGATTGCGGGCAACCTGAAAAATAATGTGGAGTATAAGACAACACACTTCTGCCGGTACTTTCTTCCACCGAATGATCATCATCACCGGTTAAATTTTTGTGACTCTCAGACTGAATGTAAGATAATGATATTGTCAGATCGTTTACCTTCGCTCGGTGGGCGCTGCTCAACGACACGGGGAGACCCAGCCCTGTAGTCCCACCCTATTTCTTTCAATTTTTCTTGACCAAAGAGGTATCCCTTTCGTACACTTTTACTGAAAAAAAAAAATAATAATAATAAAAATAAAGATAAATAAAAACATGGTACCTCTCTAACACACCCCCTTATTAGGAAAGACAGGGGATAAGAATAATGCTAACACAAGAAATCTTCTTTAGTCATTTTACTGTAACATTAAAATAAGTTAGTCTTTTCCGGAAACATTTTAAAGGCCCTTCTAAGGACTTAAAATATAAATTTCCCGACCCTTTCATATACTTTAACTCGTGATTTCCCTACCCTTTGATCTCCCTTTAGGGCCGATCCTCCATTATAGGGAGCCCCCGCCCTCCCCCCGCCTCTTCTCCAGGGGTGGTCTTCACTGTTACTCGTTGGAAAGAAAGTTTCTCGCTCTTTTAGGTCCAGTGTGCGTGGTGTCAATAGCCGGTCCTTACAGAAAGGGAAAGTCGTACATTTTAAGCGAAGCTTTTGATCAACCGGAGGTTTTCCTTCTTGGACATGAAATGGTTGCAGAGACCATGGGGATCTGGCTGTGGATTGTACCGGACAAATATAAGGTAAGCAACAATCTTGCTTTTTACGGTAAGATAAAAAACCACATGAAATTACCCTAATCCCAGCGTTTAGGACTGAGATCAATATGAACATTGCATTAGTAACGCAATGTGTATGGGTTCGAATCACGCTGTATGGTTGATATTTTCCTCACTTCACGAAAAATTAGATTTACACAAATTTGCTCGGGGCAAATATGGTGCAAAGAAGTGCAAACGAGGAGGAAATCAAAGGCAAAGATAGTAAATACCGCACTTGCATAGCGGTTTACATGGGGCTGTAAAATTCGTGAGCAAATGCGATATTTACCATCTTTCCCGTTGTTTAACCTTAGTTTACACTTTTTTGCACCATATTTGCACTAAGTAAATTTGGTGTAAATCAAATTTTTCATCTACGTTTTTTTTACATTTAGTTTTATAGACAACCACTTTTAAGGAGCTTTATGGGACGGATTATCTATCGCTGTCGTCTCTTGAAAAGACCATAAAATGAGCAATTGCCGGTAAATTCAGAAAACTGTTAACAACCGAAAAATGTACGGGATGTAATTGTACTGTGTCGAAAGGAAAACCTTCTTTTTTTCGCTATGAAAAATTTCAGCAGTAAACGGCAACTATAATTAGTTTGTGGTATTAAACGTTTGTCCACGTATCCTAAACTTTGTTGTAACTACACAATCAACATTCCCTCTTAATTATTTCAGGAGTTCACGGTTTTGACGGTTTTCTGAGTTTGCCGGCAGTACAACGTATTGACTTATTATCGAGGAAAAAATCTTTCGTACTAAACTGCAGCTTAACTTCCAGGATTCTAGAGGCCAAGAATTCACAGTGGTGCTGCTGGATTCAGAAGGAATTGACGCTGCTTCCAGTGTTGGTTACGGTGATAATCAAATATTCACTTTGACGGTTCTGCTAGCTTCCATGCTTATTTACAACTCACAAGGTGTCCCCATGAGGCGTGTTCTCGAAGGACTAGAGTATCCTTTACTTAATACCCTGCTTTATCCTTATTCTCTCTCATTGCGCTTCGAGCAATTTCTTACTTTGCTAATTGTTTGTTCGCTTCTGCTTTTTTAAGGGGGAGACAAAAGTACTGAAAAGGGTGAAGCTCTGATACAAGGACATTTAATTGTGGCTTTATTTTATTTCATGATACCTCTCTTATTCAGAAAGATGAATGTATATTTCGATAGGTGGTTGAGAGAGTGGCAGATTGAGTGACGTTTAAAACGTATCGTTTTTATTTGAAACGGTAGTGGGAAAATACCCATTTACCTCAAGAAATTAACTCTAATGCATAATTTTCCTTAACACATACTAGTTTTATAGCAAAGCTCTCTCAAAGAATCCAAGTTAGATCAAACCAAGGGGTTGGTGTCAAACAAAAGGAAACAGTCAGAGTTATTTCACCGAACGTTCCCTTACTTCCTATGGCTCCTGAGGGATGTAACGCAAGCTATTCCACGTGATTGCAAGGATTTAAAAGACTACTCCTTAAAAAAGGTTAGACAAAAATGCAAGACCTTTGCATCAAGAAACGCAGTTGTTGCAAAATGGTTGGAAACGTGTGTTAATTACCGATCTGATGTATTGTTTCCCAGGGCTCAGTTCCGCAAAACATGGTTAAGTTTAACTCAGGGTACGCCAAGTTTTAACTGGGCAAGGCTTTAAGGTCGAGGGAAGTGTAACTGGAGCTTATAAGATAACGTTTAGCCTTTATTCCGAGATTCAGTAAGTTAAATTTTGATAACATACAGTTATAATATGAATCGGGAACCTAGAGTAAAAAAGATCGATACGATCATGACAAAATTTAATCCTTGGTTTATAGCGTTGATCGAGCTTTCAGCCGTAAACGGGCTCATAGTAAGATTCGTGCTGTTTTCCAGGCTTTGTCATAAATTTAGCCCTCTGTCCCCGGTTTCCCTGTCGTCGGGTGCGGCTGTCTTATTCAGGTTAGTTCAGTCTTTTCCCCTTTTCGTAGGTTTTTAGAGACCAAGATTCCGCATCATTGTCATCATCTCGCCATCAGAGTCAGCAAGTGGCGGAGAGCATTCTGCGTTACATTTCTGGTTTTGAAGCCTTCCACTTGCCTCCACCTACGGCTGAAGAGGACATAATGAGTAGTAGAGGAGGGACCGGTTACTCCTTTTCTTTGCGGGGGAATTCCATTAACTTTCGGGGGAATAAATTAACGCAGATGATGTCATACTTTAAATTAATGCCCATAACGTCACGCATGCCGTTAAGATAGGATGATGTCATAGTTTATTTTTAGCTGGCTGACGTCATGCATGTCATATAGATAGTATGATGTCATAGTTTATTTGTAGCTGGCAAGGAGCAAGTGACGTCAGAATTTCCTAGAGTTCACGTCATCAAAAAATATCGAGATCATAATCTATAAACAGAAAAGTGATTGTTATATAATTAGCTATTTGCTACAGTCTTCTGATTAGATATTGTTTGCTATAGTCTTCTGATTGGATATTGTAGAAACTGTCATGTGTTCAAAATAAAAGCGGGCAAATTTTGAATGTGTTATCTTTTCAGATTATACTAAATTAAAAATCTTTAATCATTAAATTATTTTAACTAAAAATCGGTTATAAACAAAACCAAGACACGGAGGTTAAACATGAAAACGAGGTCGAAGCGAAGCGAAGCGAAAAACTGCCTATCAAGCAAAAATGTCATTTTTTGTTTGCTTGACTCTGTAGAAAGTATTCCACAGGGTATGAAAATTCTATACAAAACAACAGGTGGTTCTAAAGTAAACTCTAACTCTTTTGGTTCTTAAATCAACTCCACTCTTGTTCCTAATGAGTGGAAAGTTTATTTATAAAGATAGCAACAAGAGGTGCGATCGCCTGGCAACACATGTGTTCTTGTTTAGCGCTAAAAATCGGATATATAAACAAAACACACACACATACAAAAAGTGGAGCTGAAAACTCTCTACTTCAATTTTGACTCACCATTACAAAAGTGTTTTCTCCGTTCTATCTCGAGGAAACTCAGCGCTTGGTGAGCTCATGGTCTTGTCAATTCACGCGTCGTTAGCGTTAGTCAGTTAATTATGCCGTTTAACAAGCCAAGAGTTGAATACCAATTAGTTCATCTCTACAGCTAGACCCAAAGGAGCACCTTGACTTATTATTGTAAAAACACAAACAATTAATAACTTAACAAGGATCAATTTAAACACGCGACAAATAAATTGACAAGACACGAGATACAGTTTTAAAAACTTTATTGAAAACCAGTGACAAAAAGAGTCAAATACACAGCGATTTTGAAGGGATGGAAATTAGACCTCCTCTTCGTTCTCCTCTTTAGAAGATGAATAAAAATTGGTTTCCAACGTCTTGGCGTTTTTGTGTGTAATTAATCCACAATCGTGACACCAAAGAAAGCCCTCTTTGATGTATTTTCTCTCCTCGGGGATCTGGTGATCGCATATAGGACAAATCTTGTAGTTATCGTGCCAAAAGCATTTAGGACATTTCATGATCAACGTGGAGTACACATTAGAGTTTTCGCAACGTTCACAGGGACTTTTAGAGTGAAAGGTGGTGGACGTTTCAAGGCTACTACTTTCTGTTTCCTCACTATCATTTTCAGTGTCGTTGTCGCTCTCTTGGGTGCCTTCAGTTTCAACGCCATTCTCAGAAGCCACTTCCTCCTCCTCCTCCTGATTTTCAATATCCGATGAACTCTCCTCATTATTACTCTCATTATCGGAAGTATTTTCTACATTTCGGTAGCGTTTTTCCTTTTCTATTAAATCACTTAACAATTTTTTGTTCTTGATTAAACCTTTATCGATTCCTAACTCTGCAAGTCCATCTAGAAACGTATTCAGTGCACGAGGCCTGGTAACCTCATTGTTATGAGGGAGTAACACATACTCAACTAGCTCGGCGATGTTTGTGACGGGAATAGTGCGTTTATTTGGAAGTAATTGTCCGCTGGGAGTCCAGAAAAGAATATCGTTGGACGCGGCCATACTATGCAGCAAATCAGAAGCACGCTTTTCCGACACTGCTCGGGAAAGATGACTCAAAACATCTTTTATTCTTGGTTCTTCATCCTCGCTTTCATCACCAGAACTTTCGCTTTCTTCATGTTCACTCTCGTGTTCTTCTTTAACCAAATCTATCTTTCTCTTCATTTTGATGAGTACCCGTGACAGACCGTAGCTTCAAATGAGTAACTTATAGTTTCGTTTCCTCTTTTATAGCATCAAAAATCCTAGGCTTGTAACAGCAGGTACCAATAGGTCTTGAATAAAACGATCGCGCTCTTGTACAAGGATTCGCTTCTTTGTTTTGTAAGGGACATTTGTTTCTGCTAGGTTTACTAGAACATCCTTATATGGCAACACGTTCCGCTTATTTTCTTCGGGGATAAGAATGTATTCCTTAAGTATATTGTACAAGACTTGGACTAATGCATGTAGTTGTTGTGGACTGGCTGTCCGTAAAAGAAACTGTCGCTGATGAGCTGGACAAACAGCTAAGAGTTGAAGAAAACCACGATTGTTCTTGACAACTTGAGACATTGCGACAAACTGAACGTATGATAGTAGTTTGCAGTCTATTATTGACTGCCGTGGAGTAAAACAATGGAAATGTGGTGGTGGTGGAGGAGGAAAACAATAGAATTGTGGCGGCGGTGGTGGTTGTGGAGGGAAAACAATGGAAATATGTGGTAGCGGTGGTGGTGGTGGGGGGAAAACAATAGAATTGTGGTGGCGGTGGTGGTGGTGGTGGTGGAGGGAAAACAATAGAATTGTGGTGGCGGTGGTGGTGGTGGAGGGAAAACAATAGAAATATTTGGTGGTGGAGGAAAATTATTGAATTTTATAGCCTTCAAAACTATATCAATGCGCATTATGCTACCATTTTCTCAGTCTACATTCTGCTCCTGAGGAGTTGACATGAGTTGGCTCTGTTCTGTCTGCGAAAAATCATTTAGTAGAAAGGATAGCATGCAAAGGCACGTGATGTCTAAACACCGCAATGCTGGTCTCACCTCATTTCAAACAGTTCCAATATTTTCACAGAAATGTGCGGTTTCGCTTCGAGCACCCTTTCACCTCCATGATTGCCGGAATGACCGGGTCGGGAAAAACGGCCTGGGTTTGATCGCTATTGCAACAAGCTTCAGAGACAATTTACCCTCCCCCGGAGAGGATCGTTTGGTGTTATTCACAATGGCAGCCTGCGTATACAGAAATGCTAGTCGCCATGCCTCACATTGAATTCGTCAAGGGAATTCCCACGGCTTTGGAGCAGGATTCCTATTTTGATGTGAACAAACGGAATTTGATCGTGTTTGATGATCAAATGATTGACGCCAGTAAAGACAAGCGAATTGTGAACCTCTTTACTCGTGGTTCTCATCATCGCAATCTAAGCGTGATTTATATCGTGCAGAATCTATTTCACCAGGGGAAAGGTAGTCGCAGCATAAGCCTAAACAGCCATTATTTGGTGTTATTCAAGAACCCACGAGACAAATTGCAAATCTTGACTCTTGCCAAGCAAATGTATCCCGGGCAAACTGATTTCTTTTTAAATCAGTACGAGGAGGCTGTAAAAAGACCTTTTGGTTATCTGCTGATTGATCTGAAAACTACTACCCAAGATAATTGTCGACTGCGAACAAACGTCCTGCCCAGTGAAGAAGGTTTTAACCAAGCAGGCTTTCAAGAAAATATTCCTCGAGAGCTTTTAAAATATCTAAAGCAGCAAAATCTTTCACCTGTCCCACTTCTTCCAGCTATGCAAGAAATACAGGGCAACATGGATGACTTGCTTTCTCGAAACGATCTTCGGGACGATGAAAAAGTTAAGAGATACTGTCAGTTGCAAAACAGATACCTGGCTTTTAAAGAACAATTAAATACAAGAACCCGACCGGAAGAAAGCACTGTTCCAGACTTAACATCAAGCACACAAGATTCTTCGACAGCAACGGCAGCATTCTCCACTCCCATTGACCCCTTCAACGTAACACCTAAATTAACACAAGCGGCTATCTTACAAAAACCTGACAAAGAAAGCCTCACCCCTCCACCACCCTTAAATCCTGCTCTCCTGAACCCTCCTCCCACAGTAGAAACCCCATCACCACAAGGCCCGAAGCGCAAGAGGCGTCGGATTCAATTTCTAAATTATTTGGATGATCATAAATCTCATGGCAAACAGCTGAAGAAACGTCGGCATAAGAAATTCAAACCTTACAAGTACTCCATGGGAGAAGAAGATGTAGATTAATTAATTTCCATTCCTTCCAAATCGCTGTGTATTTGACTCTTTTGTCACTGGCACTATAACTACAAGATTTGTCCTATATGCGATCACCAGATCCCCGAGGAGAGAAAATACATCAAAGAGGGCTTTCTTCGGTGTCACGATTGTGGATTAATTACACACAAAAACGCCAAGACGTTGGAAACCAATTTTTATTCATCTTCTAAAGAGGAGAACGAAGAGGAGGTCTAATTTCCATCCCTTCAAAATCGCTGTGTATTTGACTCTTTTTGTCACTGGTTTTCAATAAAGTTTTTAAAACTGTATCTCGTGTCTTGTCAATTTATTTGTCGCGTGTTTAAATTGATCCTTGTTAAGTTATTAATTGTTTGTGTTTTTACAATAATAAGTCAAGGTGCTCCTTTGGGTCTAGCTGTAGAGATGAACTAATTTGTATTCAACTCTTGGCTTGTTAAACGGCATAATTAACTGACTAACGCTAACGGCGCGTGAATTGACCAGACCATGAGCTCACCAAGCGCTGAGTTTCCTCGAGATAGAACGGAGAAAACACTTTTGTAATGTTGAGTCAAAATTGAAGTAGAGAGTTTTCAGCTCCACTTTTTGTATGTGTGTGTGTTTTGTTTATATATCCGATTTTTAGCGCTAAACAAGAACACATGTGTTGCCAGGCGATCGCACCTCTTGTTGCTATCTTTATAAATAAACTTTCCACTCATTAGGAACAAGAGTGGAGTTGATTTAAGAACCAAAAGAGTTAGAGTTTACTTTAGAACCACCTGTTGTTTTGTATAGAATTTTCATACCCTGTGGAATACTTTCTACAGAGTCAAGCAAACAAAAAATGACATTTTTGCTTGATAGGCAGTTTTTCGCTTCGCTGAGATTCGACCTCGTTTTCATGTTTTGCCTGAAAAATTAGTACGATTTCGCATTCGCTTAACCTCCTTTTCCCTTCTTTTGAAGTAAAGATTCTTCAGTTAACCTCCGTGTCTTGGTTTTGTTTATAACCGAGTTTTAGTTAAAATATTGATGTTTTAGTTTTAGTTAAAATAATTTAATGATTAAAGATTTTTAATTTAGTATAATCTGAAAAGATAACACATTCAAAATTTGCCCGCTTTTATTTTGAACACATGACAGTTTCTACAATATCCAATCAGAAGACTATAGCAAACAATATCTAATCAGAAGACTGTAGCAAATAGCTAATTATATAAAAATCACTTTTCTGTTTATAGATTATGATCTCGATATTTTTTGATGACGTGAACTCTAGGAAATTCTGACGTCACTTGCTCCTTGCCAGCTACAAATAAACTATGACATCATACTATCTATATGACATGCATGACGTCAGCCAGCTAAAAATAAACTATGACATCATCCTATCTTAACGGCATGCGTGACGTCATGGGCATTATTTAAAGTATGACATCATCCTATCTTAATGAGATGCATGACGTCATCTGCGTTAATTTATTCCCCCGAAAGTTAATGGAATTCCCCCGCAAAGAAAAGGAGTAACCGGTCCCTCCTCTACTACTATAATGAGAACCCTTAACGAAAATAGGAGTCAAGTACGACCTCAATTCTTTACTAAACTGGAGGAATTTAAGATCCTGCTTAAGTCTACTCTGCTTCCAAAACACGGCTGCTTTGATGGACAGCTGGTGACTGGAGAAGGTAGCAAGTCTTTATACCCTTTCAGTATAGACTGAAAGATCAACAAATAGAGTTCTAAAAGCATAGTGGTTATATCAGTGGGAATGGAAACTACCCAAAAAGTGTTTCTGGTCTTTAATGTAAACTAATAACAATGCGTTGTTCTGACGTTTCATACCCTGATGGGCTACTTTTTCATTGGATCTTTTTCCTATATAAAGGAGAGTTTATTGTCAACTAATTGGACAATCAAATACAAATTACAAAGAATGTCCATCCGCCACTTAAAAAATACCATAATAATCTTTTTGTAAACCCCCCCTCCCCCGCCTCCGAAGTTTTGCATAACCATTGTTTTCAGTTTCTCTTGGGGCGATTCTAAGTCCTACAAGAAACTGAAAACAATGGTTATGGAAAGCTTTGGGTTGTTACACAAAAATATTGTTATGGTATATTTTTCTTAAGTGGCGAATAAAAATAATTTCAATAAATAATACATAGCGAATACAAAGAAAACTTGTATGCTTGACATGTTTCGAGTACGTTAGTATCCATCGTTAGAATATGATTGCTCTAAACTGCAGTAGTTTGAGTTTATTTTTGATCAGGGTATTTTAGGCTATGCATGTATACACTGTACCGGATATTGGTCTTGATGGGTAATTTCGGAGCGGTTACTTTGTATCGGAGCAAAAGCTGCAACCACGTTGATCTTAAAGAAGTCCTTAGAACTAGATCAACACATATCGGACAGGTTTCTGTACCAGTCCGTTTGTGGCAATGTGAAAAGGTGTGCATGTGCATGTGCATACCAGCGGCCGAAGTATTTTCCATATCGACATGATAACATACACAATAAGCTATCCGCTGTAGCGTAGAATACCCTTTATAGTGCGTTATGTTCAAATTGTGATTTGTGCGTGTACTGCTGCATTTTCCTCATCACGAAAGATTTGAAATTGTGGTCAGTTGTTTTCCTGTAATCGTTTTATCTAAGTAGAAAATAACAGAACATAGAAAAAGATTAACTGAAGAAAGAAACTTCACTAAATAATAATAGGACTTGCTGCTTTGACCACTCTGTACGTGGAAGCCATTAACACTCCTGGTTCTGTTTTTTACGTTCCAAACGTGCAGTCCGCATGGGAGACGTTCGTGGAAACAAAATGCATCGACGCCAGAAATGGAGCTCTGGATATTTACAACACTCGTATGCGGGAGGTTTTGTCCAGTAAGCTCCCGTGCGACAATGATGAAATTCGCAAGGTACATAGCGATTCGCTAGAAGAGTGTCAACGACAGTTTATGGCCGAAACCACTGGCATATCCACAATAACAACTGAAAAGTATTTACGGTTGCTAAAGGTAAGGTTTTAATGTACTTTTTGATATCTTTAAGGAATGCGACTGGATGGAAGAAATGAAAATATCATGATGATTATAATGATATTGACAATAATAACGATGATGTTAAAAATGTTTGTAATGATGATGATAATGATGATGATCAGAGTGATAATAATGATGATGACGATGACGACGTGATGATGATTAGTGAATAGAGTTGCTTAATAGTAAGTCTGCTAAGATGCTTGTTCCAGTTACTAGATAAGAGCAATAACATCAGGCCTACATAATGTACTTATCTGGGTTGAATTTCATCTAGAATGTTGCAATGTACCCTTATATTTTCCTGCCTTCCAGAGGGTAGTTGTTTTTGTTAATGTTCTGCTTATAATTTCGTATGATTTTTCCTTCCTTTTTAATGCATTCCTTTATTCAGCAATCGTTGATCCAGACGTTGACTGAATGGCAGACTGAGAATACCCGGTTGACCAAAGAACTCTAATAATTTGTTGTCTAAATTGAAACGACAACACCTAGGTCCAATCCTTCATCAACTACAAGGGCATAGTGGATCGAATTTGTCTTTCGACAACATAATTGGAGTATACCATCGCATCAAAGACGACTATGAAGGACAAGCGGTTGGAGCAAAAGAT
>CALNXK010000013.1:1430000-1435000 GCA_942486035.1 Porites lobata
GCTTTAGATATTTCTATAAATAATATTTTTGATAATTATGCTTTCAAGAGATATGCAGTCCGGGATGGTTATCAAAGTTGATAACCACCTTATGTCACAACATGGCGGCCATATTAGAAATCGGCGATTTTCGTACCCTGTTCGTCGTTTTCGCTTTTTGTTCGTCATTGCTCGCCGTATGTATCCATAATGCCATTGGAAATGGGCGAAAAGACATTTCTCTTCACGTATGCCCAAGATGGCGAGCTGATGGAAGTAACATTTTGGGCCGAGAGGTTTCAGGGCGGTTGAATTCACACGTTTGAATGAGGTATGTTTTTCAACTTTGCATTCAAGTGTCGGTTAGTAAATGAGTTTTGCCGCAGTCCAAAAATCTATAGAGCTGATCTGTAGTCTCTCTCCTTTCCATGCCATTGTTGTTTATCCCAGTGGAAACTAAGAAAAAGAGTGCATGGGGTGGTCTTGGTCTGCGTCTTGTTAAGTCGCTTACCGCCATTTTGTGCTTTCAACGTTGTTGTCAATCGTTCTATTTGTTATCCGAACATTGTTGTGCCATGTTGTATTCACGATATCTTATACAGATATCGATCTACTGTTTTTTGTTTCTGGTCGGCAGGATTTGCCCTCTGATGCAAGAGCATTTTTTTTACCTCAGGTTTTTGTAGCGTAAAGCTTTTTGTTACGGCTGAATAAGGGTTCTAATTTTCTCCAAAGTGCCTTCTGGATCCGAATAAATAAGCGATTTTCTATCCTTCGTAAATGTAATGTCCTTCTGCAATGATCACTTTGCATCTGACCGAGAAAAGTCAGCACAGAATCGCTTTGTTCAATGCTTCAATCATGAAAAGCACTGAAGGTAAGACCCGCGGTTCGCCGAAAATTTTGATCTCACAGTGAAATCAGTGCAACTAGTGCTAAGAGGTACTAATATCCATAACTTTGATAATAAATTATACTCCTAAAACAGTTGGAGCTTCTTCCAAATACCCGGCCACTTCTCGGAAATTAAAGAACAAAGTATAAACACAGTGCTTTCTTAGTTGTTATTCAGCAAGATGTTCAGTTGTTACAGCTGTAGGTATGATAAGAGTAGTTCAGGGGGTCATCTTTTCAAGGACTTATTCCTCTGTTGGCACCCTGTCTGCATTTCTCTTCGTTTACCATCTATATTTATCATACACATGAAGTAAATAAAGTTAATAGAGTATTTGATTTTTGTCTATTTATAGACAATATTGAGCACCTTTATTCAAGAAATACTGCAAAATTGCAAGTTTCTTTCCTGTTGGTATGAGTCATAGAATGTCTTAACACTGCTTTAAAACTGAAAGTGGCGTATTTGTTATTACAAAGCCTGATGCAGTCAACAGCACTAGATTTTACAAGAATTGAGTTCATCAGATATTCAGTAGCCTGCGCACC
The DNA here is from genome assembly GCA_942486035.1 of Porites lobata. Lineage (NCBI taxonomy): Eukaryota > Metazoa > Cnidaria > Anthozoa > Scleractinia > Poritidae > Porites > Porites lobata. The sequence goes on from CALNXK010000013.1 coordinate 1,431,423, forward strand.
GCAGACGTAATTCCGTCCTGTGTCATTCCTGAACAATAGGTGAGCATTGGTACCCAGACTCTTCCAAGAAAATCAGCGACATCACTGTTCTACGAAACATTAAAACTGAGGTAGTAATTATCATAATAACATTTCACACGAGAACTGTTGCTTACAGAAAGTTGATATGGTGAACATTTTTAAGGAAAGCTAAGAGGTAAGCTTTTTTGTGTAGTTTTACCAAAACAATCTCGCTAAAGTTAACCGGATTCGTGGCTACAAATTCGGTGTACAACAGATGCTGACTGCAGACTGGCAGATAAACAAGGTAAACATATATTGTTGTCAAATGCCTTAACAGATTCCCTATCCCTTAACTTCAAGTCTTCTTAAAGTCTAGTTTAGGGATAGGGAATCTGTTAAAGCATTTCACAACAATGTTTACCTTGTTTACCTGCCTGTCTACAAGTCTGCAGTCTGCGTTTGTCGCACACCGCTACAAATTGTAGTCCCATTGTAAATGGTGAACCGGAGAAGAAGATCAGCCACGAGGTACATATTACGCCAGCCTGTTTCTCGGGTGGTCTTAACAAATAACGAAGCATAACTACACTTTATTTCTTAATTTTGTTCACCTTTTATACAAAGGAAACCTCTTTATTGATGGTTGAGTATATAAACGTGTAAAGCGAAATTTTCCTTGAGTACCAAGAAGCTTTATCATGCTTAATGAATATTTCATTCTCAGTATCGTGAACTCTACTATAAATTATCAACCTTAGAAAAGCAAACATCAGCAGCTACACGGAAGCTGTCCTTTCAAAATATTTTTCCTTCGCTGGAAATGTCAACTTTAAGAGTAGATAAGTCAGCAAACTGAAGTTTATATCATCCAATTCCAACAGAAAGTAAGAGTGTTTCTTCCCGGAAGTATCTACGGTTGTTTGTTTTCCCGGAAAACTACCATCAGTTTCACTTAATATAAACACGAAACCCTTTCTTTCGAATGGTATTCGTATTTCTTCAAATAATCATTTGATATAATATATAAAATGATGCGTGGTCGGAGATCTATTTTGTTGACTGTGTTAGACTTTGTTTGACTCTGAAGATGACTACCTCACAGGTTGCCGAAACGTCAGCCACTGTCAACAACAGTCCTATTCAGGACTACGTTCACCGGGACTATTAAACGCAACCTACTTTTGTGTTAGTTTTCTTTTATTTTACCAGTTAGCCTGCGAATACAGCCGTCTTTGTGAGGAGAGACGGCTGTATTCGCAGTTTTCCACTTTTTCAGTTCATTTCGAACGCGTTGATGATCAGATGCGTCGAAGAATTCGATTCAAGGTTGTACCTGTTTTCCTATCTATTTGCATATGATCCTAGTAGCGATCGAAAATTTAAATTTGTTTGTCACGAAAGGCACTGACATGTCAAGCATGCGAGTAAATGAGGTGAAAGTGAAATTTTTCGTGGAAGGGGCTTTCCCATGTCGATAGAATGCAAATAGGATTATTGATTAATGAACCATTCCTTTTTATTTTGCGTACTCAAACTTTTCGTAAGCGCACAGTTGTTTGGCGATAGGCGACGTTTGCAGTCAAAGATAGCCCTAAGATCCATAAGGGACGCAATTGTGGCGAGGGCAAAGAATACCTTAACGGTCAAATGTTTTTCTTAATGGATGATTGAACAACATTTTGTTTATGAAGTCGAAGTTAGTAAAAAGATACAGGTTTCAACAATTTTTTCTGTTTTTGTATTTTCATTTACACCTTAGATACTTGGATTTTCTCCCACTCCAATTTCCTTATGCTCCATACAAGTTCAAATGTGGCTCAGCAATATGTACCAGTTTATTACGCCAGCGTTTACTTCTCAACTTACTCTTTGTTTAATTAAATCTATAAATGCTTCTGACATTTCAATTTCTCATGTTACTTCAGTTTGTAGACTGCCATCCTGTAGTTTGTTAAATGCAGTGTGGAGATAGAAAGAAATCGATTACTAGGAAAGAAATCCAAGAGGCTTACACGATACGAGCGTAACTCTGAAAAGATGGATAAGGTAAGCAATAGATCATTGTTTCCAGCTGTTATATATCACTTTGCTTTCATAGTGAAGTGAAAGTACTGAAATTAAGAACATTTGAAAACATAACCTTCCATCTTTGCTAAATATTAATCATTGCAACATAAAGGAAACGTCCTGGACAGTCTACGTGTCTGCAGCCATAAACGATTTGCAGAAGAACCTCCTCGTCCTCAGCGGCTGAAGAGATAAAGGCGTTTCTCTTAAAAACAGACAAACAAATAAACAATCTATAGAAAAGGTTATAAGAGAGGAGGAAAAGAAAAAAAATGGATGAGACGGGAACCAGTATTTTAAAACCCTATAGAGAGTATTCTCAGTTACTAGTGAAGATGCAAATATCCACCTAAACATAACCGGTTACAATAAAGCCGAAATACTCTCTTTCCGTCGTGGACAAATGAAAAACCAGTGGGACTGAAATGTCTCCTCATTGGCTCACACGGTGCGCTTTAGACAGACTTAGACCTGTTTCAAACGTCGTGCTACTGCCGTGCTAAGCTGGCTCGACTGTAGCTCAACTGCAGCAGGACACTAGCACGACTTGGTTTCAGACGTCGAATTTAATTCAGTGGAGTAGAACGGCTGTTGCCGAAAACACAAAAATAAAGAAAAGGTTTAGCAAACTTTAAAGTGTATTCTAATGTATTTATAATTTATGAATTGAGTTCGGCACGGCGGTAGCACGACGTTTGAAACTAAGTCGAGCTACTGCCCTGTAGCAGGGCAAGGCTTTCCGTGCTACACGGCAGTTGCACGACTTGGTTTCAAACGTCGCGCTACTGCCGTGCTAAAGTCGAATTTAATTTGATCAATTGAGTTCGGTACGGCAGTAGCACGACGTTTGAAACGGGCCTTAAGCGTTGTTCACTGATAGTTTTGTCTCTGGTAAGTTCAAGAAGATTTTTTGATCTTTCTCTAGCCTCTCACATCTCCCGTTCGTCGTCCTCATTTTGACGCTAATGGTTGCAAGGCCCGGGTTGCAAGCCTTTTGCGCTCGCTACGATAGCGCGAATTGGTGAATTTTACACTACTAAAATATGTGAAACTATAGGGCCATTTATACGAGAAAAAATAAGACGCGAACTTTCCTTATAACCGGCACATTTCGTCTAAAATAAGACGCGGCTTAGCTAAGACGCGTCTTATCTTAGAACAGCCCTTAATACCTGTTCTTGGATAAGACGCGTCTTAGCTAAGACGAGAAAAACTTCGTATAAATGGCCTTCGCGTCTTACATAAGACGCGAACGCATAATACGCATGCGTAAATTTTTGGCGCGCCACGTTGGATTGCTATTGCTACGGGCAACATTCACATGAAAACGAGTCAAGAACAGAAATAAGACGCGAACCATTTATACGAGCTGTTCTTGTCTTAGATAAGACATGCTCGTATAAATGGTACAGTTCGCGTCTTATTTAAGACGCGTCTTATGTAAGACGCGTCTTATTTTTCCTCGTATAAATGGCCCTTATGTGTTAAAATATTTAATAGGAGTGGAG
>CALNXK010000013.1:1445000-1462500 GCA_942486035.1 Porites lobata
CGGACTACTCAATGTGAGTACATATGGAGTTTAATACAAATTTGTTTCGTAGACCAACTGATGAGTGGACCAACCTTGTTGGGCTACGAAACAAATTTGTATTAAACTCGATATGTACTCATATTGAGTAGTCCACCTACTACTAATATATGTATATAAATTCGTATATTTGTCATACCTTCATTCGTGAAGAAACCCGGCCAGAGAGGGCGGGAGTGCTAGCTCAGACTAGTCAGGCTTAAGCGTGGCTCGGATCATCAGTTGGAAATGACAGTCTGGGCCACCATAAAACAGTGTCCTCAATTAAACTTTCGTGTTAAATTCAGTTAGCAATCTCTTTCCTGAATAAGTCAGTTATTTAATATACTGTCGGTGAGGATTTTGCGATAAACGTATTTCTTGTAATGTCTATATAACACTGGCTCGTTCTTTCACTGTGCATGCATTATATATCGAGGTATTAAGCTCTTGAAAACTTCAGAGAGCACTCAAATAAAGTCGCAAGACGATCGCCCATCTTCTGAAATTCATCCTAGAGCCGCCCAAATTTGCGGTTTCCTGCGCAAGGGTTGTGACGTTGCGAGTGGCGCGGTTCGTTTGTTCTCAAATTAGCACATTTGTCTATAGATGGTTTTCACTGTGACGCCATTAAATTGTAAAGTCAAAGTAGCGAGGTCTTACGAATTCTTAATTACACTAGGTTGAAGGTAAGCAAAAAGTAAATCTTTGTACAAGTTTCCATTCCGTAGCATGTTTCATTTGGAAAATAGAGCAATTTGAGTTCTCACTGTGCGTGACACTAAAATAGGAATGCTGTCTCGTTGAAAAAAAGTCTCCTCTCTCGATTTTCAGCAGTATAACCACTTCAAGTATTAGAAGATATGTTTATGCGTACGTATGCTAGTTCTCGAGTGAAAAGAAAGAGCTTTTATAGAAAACGTGAACTCCAGATGTTTTTTTTTTTATTTCCGGCGGCCATATTGGTGCACCAAAACAGTGAACCAATATGGCGTCTCCATACAAAGCTCTACAAAGGTGCGTGAAACGTTTCGGCAAATAACTCACAAAGTGTGGGCCACGAAGACCTGAGACTTAAATAAATTGTTTACATATTAGTCTTTTATAGCGTGTAATTTTCTTAGCTTCTTCCACTGGACGGTTTCCAATTTAATTTTTTGTTGCGTGACAGTGAAAACGATCTATTTCTATGTAACCGCGTGGACCTGCACTTGCCGTCTCCTATCCCGACTATGGCTCCTGGCATTTTAAAATTTTGTCCGTCGAATTGAATGATCACCATAAAGGTTGTCTCGTTGGATGCTCGTCGTCGAATGGTTATTTTTCGATCAATGTTTCTTGGCTACCGTAACAATAATTTTTGAGCACCAGTGCGGGCTTATGAAATAGTACAGTCGAATCTCTTCAGAACGGCCACCTTGGGGACAGAAGAAAGTGGCCACTGTGGCGGGGAAAAGGCCGTTATGGGAAGGTAGGGTGCGTTAAGGGGTGCAATGTGACAATTATATTTTACGAAGTATATGTTTATTGTGCTAACTTCATGCTTGCTGTATTCCATTAATGGTAATCCAGTCATTGGACAAAAAAATGGATTTGGACGAATTTGCTCCTTGCAAATAATTAATATGTCGCAAAAATGTAAAAACTGAGGAGTAAATATGGGGAAAAGACGGTAAATACCACATTTGCATACCAAAAAAACAACGGGTTTAAATAACTAGGCAGTTATGGCATTTACCATCTTAGCCCCAGATTCACACCTCTTCTTTCACAATTTTGCGACATATTTGCAGGGCGCAAATTTGTGCTAATCCATTTTTTCGTCCAGTAAAGCATATATAATATATAGATATAAAATTCACAAAAAAAACCTGAATTAATGTTTTGTGTCAAAATGTGAAAACACAAGAAAGGCTCGCAACATCCGCTATAACCGCTATAAGTATCGTAGACAATTGTATTCTTGCTGCAGCAGTATAAATGGAACCAGAAGCATGCTTCTGATGGAACACAATCAAATTATGATTGCCGCGATTAATCATCAACGCCTCATACGGATCAAATTTCAAGACCATACTAGACTTTTTCACCAGTCGCTTATGAAAAAACTGGCCGTTGTCGAGAAGCTATATTTTGGCAGTCGGGGGCACGCTTTAGTGGGCGTTGCCTTTTTATGGAGGTTTAAACGAAAGAACAATGCTTATGGAGTGTTCGCCGCGACAAAAAAGAAAGAAAGAAAGAAAAAGTAGCTGTTAGTGGAGGCTCTACTGTATTTTTAAGGTAAAAAATACCAAGGGAGTTACCACTTTTTCATTAGCAGAAACAGGGACTGCGTGTACAAGCACCGGCAATGAGCGGAAAGCAATTCCTCTTTGTCTCCCAAACAACTGCAAGTGGAATTCACAAGCCCGTGAGAATAAGAAAACAGAAGAACAGCGCTCATCGCTGTATGTGGTTGACGAAGCAATTGAGAAGCTCAGGGAAGTCAAAGGTACGTGACCGCTTCTTACCATGAATTGCCGGCGTTTTTAATAAACCAACTGATTGACCGAAAGTGAGGTCATTACAGAGAAATCTCAGACTGACGACACGAGGTTAATAAGTTATTTATTATATGGCTTTTTAGCCCTATTAATGTAAAACACTGGACGTAATCGAGCCTGCGATCAGTTAAAACCAACAACAGGTCAGCACATAACTTTAAAACACTTCATCTCAATAAGTAATGCACTTGAGCCCGCGGTACAGTCATGTGACACTGGTCAGGGCATAGACTTTTTGACAGCTATCAAGTGACCACAACATGGATGTCCACTATCAAGCTAAACACAGATTATATATGCCTTGGACACCTAACCACCAATGCCCGGTCATTACATAGAAATCTTGCCTGCTCAGCAGCCAATCAGACCGCGCACGCTATTGTAGCCATAAAAAAAGAAGTTTTTACGCTCGCTCTTTGGTCATAATGATATATTATTTGAAAAATGAAAGAACACTTTTCAATACTATCTTCGAGTTCCTGACAATAAAAAACGAAGGATCTTCATCGCGCGGCTAAATAATCATCAATGGTGCGATGCATGGTTTGTGTAGGAATTCGTATGGGTTTTATGTTTCTTGTTGAAAAGCCTCTCACTCTTTTGTAGGTCCAGTGTGCGTTGTGTCAATCGCCGGTCCATACAGAAAAGGAAAGTCGTACATTTTAAGCGAAGCTTTTGCTCAGCCAAACGTTTTCCCTCTCGGACATGAAATGGTTGCAGAGACCATGGGAATATGGCTGTGGATTGTACCAGAGAAATACAAGGTAAGCAAAAAAAAAAAAAAAAAGAAAAAAAAACATAGCTCGTAGAATTTAGTTTCATCCTAGTTTCCTAAACTTTATTGTTATTCAGGTCACTACACAATCAACATTCCTTACAAATTATTCCAGATGTTACGTGTGATGGTTCTCTCTGTTGGACAATAAATTGTATCAACGTATGGCTGATGGAAAAACCCTTATTGTTCGCTGTTTTACTTCCAGGATTCCAATGGCCAGGAATTCACGGTGGTGCTACTAGACTCAGAAGGGATCGACGCTGCTTCCAGTGTTGGTTACGATGATAACCAAATATTCACTTTGACGGTACTGCTAGCTTCCGTGCTTATTTACAACTCACAAGGTGTGCCCACGAGGCGTGATCTCGAAGGACTAGAGTATCCTTTACTAACCCTTGTTTATCTTTATTCTCTCTCTTATTGCTCTTTGAGTAATTGCTTGGTTTGTTTGTTTGCTTGTGCTTTTTTAGGGGGAGAAAAAAGTACGAAAAAGTGTAGAGCTCTCATTAATGAACATTTCATTGTGTCTTTATTTTGTTTCATGATACCTCCCTTGTTTGGAAAGACGAGTGTATACTAAACTAGTTGGTTGAAAAGGAGGGAGATTGAAGGGGAGTTTTTTTATTTTATTTTGAAACGGTAGTGAGAAAATAGCAATATAAGATATTAAGCCTTATGCATAATTTTCCTTAACACATACTAGTTTTATAACAAAGCTGTCTCAAAGAATCCAAGTTAGATCAAATCAAGGGGTTTACGTCAAACAAAAGGAAACAGAGATGTTTCACCGAACGTTTCCTTACTTCCTCTGGCTGCTGAGAGATGTAACGCAAGCTATTCCACGTGATTGCAAGGATTTGAAAGATTACTTCTTAAAAAAGGTAAGGCGGGAAAATTGCAAAACATTTACATCAGGCAATGCAGTTGTTGTAAAGTGGTTGAAAATGTGTGTTAAGTACCAATCGAATGTATTGTGTCCCGGGGTTAGTTCGTCAAGACATGGTGAAGTTTAACCCAGGGTACGCCGAATTATAAGCAAGGCTGTAAGGTCCAGAAAAATGTAAGTGGAGCTTTTCATATGAGTTAGGTCTTTACACCGAGATTCTACCAGTTTAATTATGATATCATACAGCATACAGTTATAAAAAATCATGACAAAAATTTAATGCTTTGTTTATAGCGTTGATCGAGCTGTTTTCGAGGCTTTGTCATATATTTAGCCCTCTCTTTCCGGTTTCCCTATCCTTGGATACGGCTGTCTCATTCCGGTTTGTTCCCTTTTCGTAGGTTTTTAGAGACCAAGATTCCGCATCATTGTCATCATCTCGTCGTCAAGGCCAGCAAGTAGCGGAGAGCATTCTGCGTTACTTTTCCGGTTTTGAAGCCTTCTACTTGCCTCCACCTACGGCTGAAGAGGGCATAATGAGAACCCTTAACGAAAACAGGAGTCGAGTACGACCTCAATTCTTAACGAAACTGGAGGAATTTAAGACCCTGCTTAAGTCTACTCTGTTTCCAAAACGCAGCTGCTTTGATGGACAGCTGGTTACTGGAGAAGGTAACAGGTCTTTTTATACTTTTAGTATAGAGTGAAGAATCAGCAAATCATTTGGCGTAGTGGTTATATCAGTGGGATGAACCAGAATGTGCTTTTGGTGTTGAATTTATATCGACAACAATGCGTTATTTTAACTTTTCTTTCATACCCTGATGGGTTACTTTCTCATTTGATCATGATTTTTTTCCTACACTTAGTGAGTCAACCAATTAACACAATTAAATACAAATTACAAAGAATGTCCATGGAAATTACATATGGTGGGGATAAAAATAATTTCACTGCAAATAGTACCTAGCGAATACAAAGCAAACTGTGTATGCTTCACATGTTTCGAGTAAGTTAGTATCCATCGTAAGAATATGATTGCTCTAAACTAGAGTTCTTTGAGTTGATTTTTTTTTTCAGGGTATTTTAGACTATGTTAAAAAGTCCTTAAGTGTAGAATACGCTTTACAACGCGAGATGTTCAAACTTTTGATTTGTGCACTGCTTTTACCTTATTAGGAAAGATTTGACGTTGTAGTCAGTTGTTTTGCTCTGATCGTTTTACCTTGTAAGTAGTAAATAACTAAACATATATATATATATAAAACTAACTGAAGAGAAAAATTTCACTAAATAATGACAGGACTTGCTGCTTTGATCACTCTGTACGTGGAAGCCATTAACACTCCTGGTGCTGTTCCAAACGTGCAGTCCGCGTGGGAGACGTTCGTGGAAACAAAATGTATCGACGCCAGAAATGTAGCTCTGGATGTTTACAACACTCGTATGCGGGAGGTTTTGTCCAGTAAGCTCCCGTGCGACAATGATGAAATTCGCAAGGTACATAGCGATTCGCTAGAAGAGTGTCAACAACATTTTATGGCCGAAACCACTGGTATATCCACTATAACAACTGAAAAGTATTTACGGTTGCTAAAGGTAAGGTTTAAATGAACCTTTTGATATCTTTAAGGAATGCGATTGGGGGGATGAAATAAACGAAAAAATAATGATAATTGTAATGATATTGACAATAATAACGATGATGATAAAAATGTTGGTAATGACAATAATGTTGATGATTACGAAGACGACGATGATGGTGATGATGATGATGATGATGATGATACGTAAATAAAGGTGATTCATAGTAACTATGCCAAGATGCTTTTTCCAGTTACTAGGTAAGAGCAATAACATCTACATTATAAATTACAGTGTATGTACATATCATGGTTGAATTTCATCTAACATGTTGCGATTTTCCCTCACAATTTCTTGCCTCTCAGGAAGTAGTTTTTTGTTAACGCTCCACGTAGAATTTCGTCTGATTTCTTCTTCGCTTTTCATGCCTTCTTTTATTCAGCACTCGTTAATCCAGAAGTTGACTGAATGGCAGACTGAGAATACCCGGTTGACCAAAGAACTCTGTTATGATTTGTTGTCTAAATTGAAACAACAACACCTGGATCCAATCCTTCGTCAACTACAACGGCATGGTGGATCGAATTTGTCTTTCGATGACATAATTGGAGTATACCATCGCATCAAAGACGACTATGAAGGACAAGCGGTTGGAGCAAAAGATGTGATCGCAGCAACTTTTTTTGATTTCCAACCCGTAAGTATTTCCTCACGGTTAAACGTACTTCATGCCGCATTTGACTTTGTTATGGCTTGTTCTCGGGTAAGGTTAGCTTTATAGCTTTTCCTCGAGTGTCCTTTATTTTTTTTGTCTAATAATGTTTTTGTTATTGTTGAGTTAACTTTTGTTTGTTCTATTTTTCCAGTTCGTTATGTACTCGCTCATGTGCGTTGGTCAGTTCTTTGGCGTGATTTCCATAGAATTCAGACCCGAAAAACCTCTCGTTTCTGGCCAAATGACATTAATTTTCAGTAGGCAGCAGTGTTCTAAACGTCGGACTCATTGTTAACTGTATTTTTTGTTTCTCCATTGCGGCCGCGAGAGTGGGTAGAAAAGTTGCGTCCTTAAAGGGTTTGAGTCATTTTCATGGAAACCTAATGACGGATTTTTCTGTCAAAAGAATTCTTTTGAATTCGACTGTCATTCTTGCTGACTCACGATTATACGACATGATATATAGAACAGACTAGCTTAGAAGCAAGGCTCCCAAACAAGTCCGCATTGAAATCAATAAAACAATTGAGAAAAAAAAAAATGATGATGATGATGATTATGATTGTCACAACTATTGTAGGAACTTGCAAGGGAAACAAAGCAGTACCTTGAAATATTACGACAGATGAAACACTTTGATGAAAAAGCAGCACGAGAAATGAGAGTAAAAGCTTATCAAGAGCGAGAGAGAAAGAGACTTGAGGTACGTCTACGGACTAGAGGTTTATTCTGTGATGAAGCTTGTACGAAGAGCACAAAAAAAAAAAAAGTGCGAATCAACCAAACGACAAGGATTACCTGCTGATTTTCACACTTGCCGTTTAAGTTCTTAATTGTGAATGGCCCACAAAGTCGAATTGGACATTTTGGATGAAAAATTACTACACTAAGGACACGTTACAGCAGATTATATTAAAAAAGACGGATGGACGGCTCTCGGTATTAGAGACCTTTAGCATCAGGTTTTTCATGGAAAACCGCAAACCGCAAAATGTCAAATGACCACGGCCTTGCGGTCACGTTTGCAGTTTGCAGTTCACGTTTGAACGGCAGCAAAGGCTTCTAGCGGTAAGTGATTTACGGCAAGGGTTTTTGCCCCTGAAAATTGTACAGCCTCGCGTTTGAAGCCACGAACTAGCTTTTTGTATCCGTTTGCGATATGTTTGTTGGATTTTTGATCTCGAATTGGTGACTTATTCCTGTTTTTTTTGGGCGATAAAAGTGATGCACTTCGTCTTGATGAAAAATAACAAGGCGGCACTAAGCAATGAACGCGTAGTTCAAATCGATTTTATATTCCAAGAAAGTTTCTATTACAAGAACGTTTTCTCTTCCAATCCAGAGTTAACTTTTTTTTCAATCTTGTTACTGAATTGATTACTTAAAAAGTCGGCAACGTGAAATTGCAAACGCGTAACTGCAAACTGCGGTTTGCGGTTTGCCGCTTCCAATGAAAAACCTGATGCTAAGGACTCTATTGTCGATGCAGGTTCGTTATAGGTTAAAGGAATACAAGGACTTTTATCTTGTTATATCCTTTACGTGAGGAGCAAGGCGAGGTTATTCTGTGAGAGAGGGCGGTGGGGAGGGTGTGGGATTGTAACTTAGTTGGTAAATGGAGGTCATAAATTCGACCATATGTTTTCCCCCAGATAATCATCCAAAATTTACTACAAGTTCAGAATAAACTGTTTATAGCAAGAAGTACATGCTACACAATCGCCCTGGTATTGTTAGCATCCTACAATGACTACAAAGTGACAGTTTTCATATTCGAATTACGTTTATTTTTCCTCTTAATCTAGCATTATAACATTGCCTAGAAATATGATGAGTAAAAATAATCGAGAATTGCTGACACATAATCAAACGCATTACTTAACCTCGATTTATCACCGTGATTACTTTAGGAGCAACAGCTGCGACTTCAGCAAGAGAATCAAGAACACAAAAACGAGGTACCATATACGCTATCTATTTCTTTCTTTTTTTTTTTTTTTAATTGTTATCCAATAAACGATTTGTAACTTGCACCATTTGCTGTTTTTGAACAGTCAGGCTACAGACAAGAATGGACCTTGATGATTTCTTGCTGGGGTATAGATATAAAGATATACCAATAATACCTTGCGCAAGCTTGGCAAGCTTGACACCTACTCTGAAACGACGTGTTTGTAACATTTTGATTTTTCCATTGGGCACTGATTCTTGGGTGGAAAAAGGCTTTCCCGTCTTGCACCTTCAGCTGTGCACCTGGGACGGCTTTGATGCATATGGTCGCATGTTTCACATCCCCTGATACTCAGGCAAAAAATTTAAACACAGGCAAAAAATTTAAGATGGAATCCTTGAAAAACAAATTGTTAAGTATAATAACACCAAAGACTATTTCTCATGGGAGACTAAGAAAATAAATGTCAAATCTCACAAGAATTGTGAAAACCGCGGGTAAAGTTCTAAAACAAAATTCATGTGTAAGATGTCATTTTGTGAAATTTGACATTTATTTTCTCGGGCTCTTATGAGGAATTTTCTTTGGTGCTCAATTTCCTGATGGATTCCGTCTTAAAAAACGTTCAAAAAACACAAGACGGGGCATGAAATTTCTTCCAAGAAAGATGTTTAATTTAGTTAGCATTTGAAAAGATATTGGTTAGAGCATAAATGACGAAAGCCTTTAGCCTGGTTATTGTTGGCTGTCTTCACATCTAATGACCTTCAATAGTTTTATTTTTTCTTTCCTTTTATTTTTCTTGAAGATGGAAATGTTGATCGCCAGGCTAGAGACAGAGAGAGCACAATATCGGCAGCAGATGTACAGTGAGCTGGAAGCACAGCGAGTTCAAATGCAGAACATGATGGCAGCAAATATGAAGCAAGCCGAGCAAGAAAGAGAGGCCTTCATCAAGGATAACCAAGCCTTAGAGGAGCGCTTTCTGGAAGTGCAAAGATCGAACGAAGAAAACATGAAACTCATAAGAAATATGACCGCTTTGATTGCAAGGCAACATAAAGAGAAGGAGGTTCTTAGAGAAAATGCCAAGGAACTGCCCAAGGATAAAATGGAAGGCTTGTTAAACGAAATGAGTGAAAGGCACGCAGATGAGGTCGGGGCCTTGCTTAAAGAGACAGAGGGTCAGTTTGAGGAAATCAACAAGTTAAAGCAAGAAACCAGTAATGAAGAGGATGAAAATGTATGCCACAAAAAAATGGATGAAATACCAGAGATGATTAAATTGAGATCAGAGGCTGTGGGCAATGTACGGAAAAAAATAGCCGAGACAAGTCAGGAACAAGAACAGGGTTGGATATCAAGTTGCATAAAGAAAGGGTTAAAAGTTATTGCGCGAACAGCAAAACCAATTGGTTCAATTATTTCTATTGTTCAACCAGAAACAGCGGCATTCGTTGGGCCAGCAAGTGATGCTATTGGTAGCGTCGCTGACGAATTGTCAGATGTTTGCAGTGTCATGTGAAATTGAGAAAGCCAAGGAACGTGTTACCTATTTCATCGCTAGGAAAAACAACAACAAAAAAATCAGTGAAGCCAACTGAGCAAGTGACCCCTCTACCATAACAGCTTTAAGACAGTGCAAAAATTTGATGACTGAAATTTTTACGCGACCTTAATGCATAGTGATTGTAAATGTTTACTTTCATTGATGTTCGATGTTAGCCTTAAGATTTAACACTTTAAGATTTTTCGTATAATATTCTCATAATTAGGGGCAAACTTCTAGGAGAGCTTTTTTATCCTTATTTGCACAATGAATTAAAAAATAAATCAAAGCTATAGCGCTACCATATTTGAACTATTATGTTGAATATTAAAGCTATATTTTAATTTTTTTCTAAGTTGAGGACATTGGATATGATATATTATACGGTAGTTCTACTAGGTAGCTCGTATGCTGAACAACTTACAGCGCTTAACAATGCGATTTGATTTCAATAAAGAGATTTCAATTAATGCAGTTGGAAAGTGATTACACTTCTGAAAGTACCGTAAAATTCCGAAAATAAGCCCCTCCAAATATACTCGCTTTTAATAAGTCTGGCCACCATCTTGAGTTTTCAATGAATGACGTCAATCGCGGAAAGATCATAGACGCGGCCAAAATGGCTACTAAAGATGAAAGTTCTGTTGACGTCGAATTTGTAGTACTTTGTAGTGTGTTCAAATAAAAAGGAATGTTTTTACTTTATATCAAGAGGGATATTTTCTTTATACGATGTCTTTTGGGGTATGTTATCGTAACTTTAAAGCTTTCGTACAAAGATATTCCTGGATCGATGATATGAGAGCAAGGATTGAAATGCAAAAAAAATGCGAATTAAAGGTTTGGCTTAATCGTCATGGCTTACGTCAACAGACACGAGCTAAACTTCTTCCCAGGTAATCTTTTTTAGCAATTGTTTTGATACTTTTTCATTTTTTATTTAAAAAGCTAAAAACGATTCATTATTACCGCTCGTAGGAGAAGACTTGTCAATGAATTATTCCCGACCTATCCAATCGAACAAAACCGAACAAAAAACCAATCGAACCCAATCGAACTCCAATCGTTCGATTGGGTTGGGCAATCGAACAAAATCGAACACCTATTTTGCTGTGAGTTCGATTTTCGAACCAATCGAACCAATATAATCGAACAACATCGAACAAGATCGAACTAATCCGACACATAAACAAGACTATGTACTTAAAATGCAGGCTTTATTTACACGACTGGATTTTGGTTTTGTACACCCGGAGTTAAAGAAGAGTACAATTACATAATCACCGGGATAATCAGCATGTCTGTTTGTCCAGTATTACGAAACCCTGGAGTTTACACGTGCACGTCGACACAATCAATATCCGATCTTGAGAAAATGCCTCTCAGCTTGTTAACATATTGTTGCCCTGATGCCTTGTTTTAAGAGCTCGTTTTTCAACTGAGTGATCTTCCTTCGAGCTGCTTCCATTTCAATTTTGATTGGAACGTTAATCCCACCGCCAACTCGCCATCTTCCTTTTGGATCGTCGAAAGGCCTTCCAATAACTTTGCTGAAAAAAAAAAAAGGAAAACAATTCTCCTGTTATTCCCGGGGGAAGTTTCCGTTATCCCTCGTGGCATTTCCGCTTGACACGAACACCACTGTTCGCCCTGGACGAGGCGCAAAAATAGAACGCGTGTTCTTTTTCCGATTTGACAACATTGGTCAAATGTTTGACCACAAGCGCATCCTAATTGGCCGAAGTTAATTGCCAACTGTTTGGTGGCTTAAATTTAATGAGAATTCCTAAGCGAGTCGGAAAAGTAACTGTTTTCACGAGATTTCCGGTTGAAAGTCGCTAAGCGACTTGAAAATCGCTCGTGAAAACACGGCCATTTTCTCCTTAAAACCCGGTGAAAACAAAATCCGTTTAGCATAAGTGCCCGTAAGTGGGATCATAACTCACCATTTCATCCCGTCCTTAAAGGGCCAAAGTGGTGAGACCAACGTCCGCTCAAGATGTCCTAACTGCCCTTTAGTGTTGGTAACCTTGAATACTCTTCTCTTAGAGCCAATCTTCTTAAAGATAAAGAATTCTTCTCCCACATCAACAGTAAAATTAAATTCTTGGTAACCTTTTACACTGCATGTAATTTCAATACATGCAGTGTCCTCCCTCTCCTCCGTGTTTGACATTTCAGACATTTCAGTCCTGGGTTTCAGTGCTCAGCAAAAGCCGCGTAAAAAGGGAAGGGAGTTAGCGGTGATTTCACTTTCACCTTCGGAATTTTCCAATACCACTTGCCTATCATGCGATGCGGCGTCCGTTAATCGAACGTTCGATTATACCAATCGTTCGGTAATCGAACGTTCGATTGTGTTCGATTGGCAAAATTTTATTGTGGATTCGATTATGTTCGATTGAGTTCAGCAATCGAACGATTGGTGTTCGTTTGGGTTCGATTGCCGAACTGTTCGATTGGATAGGTCGGGATTATTCATAAGAGCTAATTGAAAGGACTTTTCATGCTGCTATTCTGATCCTTTCAAAATGTACGATAATCGATGTCTATCTCGGTAGACAGCTTATGCTTTTCATCATCAGTTTTTTTATGTTATTATGTATAGGTTTTAGGGTAAGAAAGAAGTTGGATTAAAACTTTTACACTACAGTCGACCCTTTGCACAGAATAATTTTTCACCGTGGTAAGGCGTAGCTCAGTAATCCAGAAAGCTATCAGCTCAACTCCTGGTTAGAGATGTAGCCACTTGAGAGAGCTGGAGCACGGATGCATCAATTCTTCCAAAGCACTTTGCTTACATTTACATTGTCGCACAAGTAGCGAAAAAATCAAAAAACACCCTCGAAAAGGGATACAAATTTTTATTTGAAAATGACTGTCACGACGATTATTGTAGGCTTATATGGACAATAAACTCATGTGGAGGGGAGTGCTTTAAATCATGATCAAATGAGGAAGAATGATAGGCCTCACAATGTTAACAGTTGTGATAAATGCTCTTGTACAGCAGGAGAAAATGGTTACTGTAATCACATGTTTTTATTATATAAGTGTTTGAATTCACTGAATTCCCAAGAACTGGAATGTGCACAACTCAAAACAATAGCACAAACCAAGGACCTAGGGTACGAACCCTAATTCATATAATGCATACAAGGCATATAATGTCAATCCTTATTACAGGGAGAAATGCTCAGGGAGAAATGAGGGCTTTAAGGTGTCCCTTGTATGCAGCCAGGCAACTTACGGTCCAAAATAAAGAGAGCGCAAATTAGTTCTTTCATTCACTTAAGACAATTAACTGTCCTGCAATAGTTTCAACTAAATTAACTGGACACAAGGTTCCACGGGTAGTTAGTTAAACATCTCTCTCTAATGGAGGCAAACTTCAGTGTTATGACCACTATTCGATCCAATTTGCCAAGACCAGAGCTGCTGATGGCTCCTTTCCTGAATTCCCAATTGACGCTGACACACCAGCTTGAGTGGGATTTTCATTTGCAAATGCCCCCTTTTTCAGGAGGACTAATTCATCAGTTGTTTAAAAATTCCTAATCCAT
Source organism: Porites lobata (assembly GCA_942486035.1). Lineage (NCBI taxonomy): Eukaryota > Metazoa > Cnidaria > Anthozoa > Scleractinia > Poritidae > Porites > Porites lobata. The sequence goes on from CALNXK010000013.1 coordinate 1,458,588, forward strand.
CCTTAATTGAGAATCAAAAGGTCAAAGCAAAAATACGCTGTGGTTTCGAAGTAAAACGTTCCAGTCAACTAGCTGTAATTTGCACTTATTTGCGAATGGAAACTCAACATCTCTCACTGCAAACAAGGTTTGTTAAAAATACTCTCGTGTCTCAGAATGATGTTTCTAATAATATTGAATGGCAAATTGGTCTTAAGCAGCAACTAAATATGCTGAGTACGTGAAAAATATTGGTTTAGCATGTATATTTATATGTAAAGATACATTCATATTCAGGGCTTAGAGTGTGGTGTAGTCATATCAAGCACAATGTCATGGTTGGCTGCTTTACCAAACCGACGAGTAATAGATAACAAATATCAAGTTAAGGTTTATTAGAAATCAAATGCCCTTTTACATTATGAAACTTGACACCTGAGAAGGCATTTTCTGATCCAAGGTGTTGTTGTCACTTCACAGCGGTCAAACGAGTGAAATTTGCAAAAGTTAAGCGAAATACTTCAAAGTTAAGGTTGCTACTTTCACTATCGAAAGTTTAAGGTATTACCAACATCCTGTTAGTTTACTAAACTTTTTAAAAGTCTATTAAAAAAGTTCTAAGTGATTAAAAACCGATGCTGACGTTATTCTCGGCGCCATTTTCAAACATGATTCTCTTTTAGCGTGAAGCGTTTTCAGCGAAAGAAGCTCAAAATTTTGAGAAAAATGGAAAGATAGTTATGTTGACAAACTGATTTATACATCTTTGCCCATTTTTCTCTAACTGGTAAATGAAATCCCAGCAATAAAAAACAAAAATAGCGATTTAGACGTTTGACCGCGGTGGTTATTGTCACATTGTTAATGTTAAGCCTGAGCTCAAAAGGGTCCACCTTCTTAAGGGTGATTTGTGTCGGGCAGGATTAAAGTGGTGCTGTCTTCAATATTCTTAAGAAAAAAGACTGGTTACATTTCACGTAATATTTAGCAGTTTTTTACCTTCTACCTTTAGTGCTAAAATTTCGGATTCTAGTTCAAAAATTTCAGCGTCGGATTCGTGTAAGCTGTGTCGCTCAGCATCATTTGGCTCAACACACACCTCACTCCTGTGGTGTTTACCATATTTGGTTTCCCTACAATCAGATTCCTGTTCAACTTTATCTTATTTTGGATCTTAGGGATAAGGTATGGCTTCTGTACAGGGCATTTAAACACCGACCGAGGGGAAGCTGCACGTTTTCAAAAGCTGCCGACCACTATTAAAAGACAATACTTCCGAGGTCATTATCCCTAAAATGAAAAGAACAGACGATTGTATGTTTCTGCCTCTAGCAAAAGAGCAATATTTGAGAGATGAATATCGCGGTACGAATCAGAAGCCACACATGAAAAGACTAAGTTACACACCTTTACGGTCGATTACTCCTCCCTTTTAATTCGCTGCAGCCGTGCCAGCTTTTAATACACCTGCATTCTGATCACTTGGAATTTTAAGTCACATTTCTTAGTGTTGCGTTTGTTATCGAACATGATGTCCCCGTATGACTTGCAAAGACGAACCGCACAATTGCTATTACTTTAGCCTGAGAAAAGGATTCGCTGGTATTTGTTAATAATTTATATAAATCTCATTGTCTTCAGCCCCGGAGCAAATAGACCTGATCTGGTCTATTTCGTAAGAAAATTCGCAAAAAATTGCGTTACTTCCGATTGCTCCCAAATTTGGCACAAAGGAAGTTAATAGATTTAGCCAATCACCTGCCTAGTTTATACAAGAAAAGAATGGAATAAAACGATTCATAATGGCTTGACTTTGCCTCTCGTCCTGACATGGTACTGTCACGCGAGTCAAAACTCAAAGATGGCGGCTGAGGTCTTTCCGCGAATAACGTCATAAATTAAAATTCAAGATGGCGCCCAGACTTATTAAAAGCGTGTATAAGTCCCCCAAACTCGTAACGCAAAAAGCCCTCCGTTACATCGCCCCTCCGAATATAAGCCCCCCGGGGATCTTGCACTTGGAAATTGCCCTCAAATACAAAGCAAAACAAAGCAAAAACGGTAAATTTCCTTCCAACTATAAGGCTAGCCCAATCGATTTTGAAACGCAAATTTCCCTCCGTAGATAAGCTCCTCCGAATATAACCCCCTCCAAAAATAAGCCCCTCAAAAAGGGTCTTTGAAAAATATTAGCCCCGGGGCTTATTTTCGGAATTTTACGGTAGCGGAAGATTTGCGAAAGTTACGATAGCAACAAAAAAAGGGTGAATAAATTAGAAAAGTTCAGCGTGTTGACTGCGTGACAATCAGCTAAAACGTAACATTTTTTGAAAATCCCGGATGTTACAATCTGAAATATAACGCGCACCTTTAAACCGTTCCCTTGGTGTCGTGTCACTATTTTTAGCCTTTGCTCTCAAAGACATAATTGAAACTTGCGCTTAATTTTAACCTCATGCATATGAGTAGCTATATTCGCTATTCAGCCATCTTTTACAACGATCGAGGTTGCTAACCTACCATACATCGGAAACAGAAGTAAGTGCCATCTATTACTGTCGACATACTTCGGAAATTACATTTTCGTTACCCTAATATTAATGTCTACCTTCTGCCAATATCTTTGGCTTCAAGGAGTCTACAAAATCGGTGTTAGCTTAAGCTGAGCACCAAAACAAATTATTTAAATAAAAGAGTAGAGCTAGTCATTTAGATGGCATTTCTTTATTAAGCCAGAATTTCCAATAGCCTAGCGAACTACGAATGGTTTTAGGAATGTAAACATGGATGAAATGTGATGAATTGTTGCAAAGCTAATGCCATTTTGACAATATCGTTCCGCATGTTTCTTTTGCTTTAAAAGAATCTGATTACAGTGACAATATTCTTACTTTCTTAAGTAGTAGGCAGATCTCCGCAGTTCGACACTATTCACTAATATCGTGCAGCATACATGCCCTCGCTTACTTCCGCCTTTGTTAATACTGTTTGAAATAAAAAAAAAAAGTAATTAAAAAAAAAAAAAAAACGGAGCAGGACGCATGCATGTCACTAGTAAGTATATAGTGCACCGTACTTGAGGTGACCTTTGAAGTTTGCCTAGCTGAACAAAGATAGTGATAAACCTTGGGCAACTTGTTGGATGCAGAACGTTGGATCTGCCTCATTTTAAAAGCAGTGTTGAACGATGCTTGAATGAAATGAACTATTTGTCTACAAAACACCATCCAAAAATTGCTTTCGTTTTCGCCTGCAATATTACAAAGGAGCACGTGCGATCAACGAGAACGATGCCGTTACTAATACTAGATGAACAGTTCGTTTGTTTCTCTGACCACGGATCATACTGCAATATGTCGGTCTTTTTTGAACAGATCAGGGCATCGTGGAACAGATCTCTCGTGGACGCGCTCACCTGTAATCCACAAGGTCGACGGCAAGGAAGGTTTGCCCAGGGTTTGCCTTTTTGTTTATTTCTTTTAATAATTCTGCACCTAAACGAAAAATTTCGAAATTCGTGAGGTTTTAAATGGCACAGACGTTCCTTTGAATTTAGACACCCTTGGAGAGATTAGCATATTCAGATCAGTGGTACAAATTTCAATGACTTAAAGTGGCGTGGAGACACTGGCCACAGCTGATTAATATTTAGCTGAGGAGAATTAATTGCAGTTGTTTTTGGTTGTGGGCTAGTTCAAAAAAACCAAACGGCGACAGAAACGGAACGGCGACAGAAGCAGTGCAGTTAGCACCCAAAACAATTGCCTCTGTATGCTTGTTTTAAAGATAGAGCTGGTAAACTATTGGGAGGGATCCAACACCGTCAATATTCAGGGAGTAAATACTGCTCGTAAACAAAAAAGTAAATGTAATAATAATAATAACAATAACAATAATAATAAGATTAATAATAATAATAATAATAATAATAAAT
>CALNXK010000013.1:1467500-1475000 GCA_942486035.1 Porites lobata
GGTTTGTCCCACTTCGAGTCACCTTCTGGAGATACGCCGGCTTGGTAGCTGGAATACACTGCCGAGGCGAAGATCTGGCATGTTTTTCGTCCTCGTCGTATTTTCACCACGACAAATATTTATTTTTGCGGCTAGAATGCAGTGCATATAAGTGGATTTTACTTCATGAGGCTTCGTGCAGTATGCTACTTGTGAAAGATGAGTGCCGGATTTCATCGCTCTGTTCGCGTTTACTAGTGTATGGCAAATGCAAGGTAAAAGACCCGACTACTGTAAGGCCCAGGGGGAGGGTACTCCCATACATTACCTATACGGGTATGTGCCGCCCAACGGGGTCGTGATTTTAAAAATACGGTTCAATGAGTTAACAAGCAAACTGTTGTACTCTTGTTGCACCCTGTGTTTTAGCGTGCAGGGCGGGCATATTTTGGCGCGAGCCGCGAGCGCTGACTCCGCCATCCAGGATTAATAGGCGCGCGGAGGTCTGGAACGAGTCCATAATGTATCCGAAGGACATGGAGACGGGCTCAAAAGAAAGGGACGGGAGAGGAGAAGGAGAATCGATGGCTTACGAGCGTGGTTCTGTGCGTGGTGAGAGTTTTTGCGTCATAATTAACCACATTGTATCTACATGCACAGGAAACGTACTCTGGATGATTATGAAGAAGCATTTATTTGATGTATAAGTCACTAGACAAATAAAGAAAGACAGGGCTATTTCGATTTACGAACTTTCTAGAACGGAGTATAAAAAATTGGCCCATTTCTAGAACGGGGTATCAGTTTTAGGGCGAATTCTCGAACGGCGTATAAAAATTGGCCCATTTCTAGAACGGGGTATCAATTTAAGGGGAATTTTTTTTTTAGAACGGGGTGCCAATTTAGAGTCCTGGGCGGCACATACCCACCCCAAAAATTCCCAAGTGCCCCCCCCCTCCCCTGGCTGGAAGGTAAGAATTGAAGTTTTAAACTTGTTACTCGGCGAAAAATCCTACATAGAATTCGTAAAACCCGTGAGTATTATCTCTGTTACCTAATGTCATAAGATGACTCCTCGTTTTTCTATGCTTGACACGGATACAAGCGATAAACTTTATTTGCAAGGTTAAGTATATGTACTTATCGAGACCATTTGACGACGATTTTAGTTATATGCTGTACTTATTTGGTTTATTCCAGCTAAGTGCCAGAAGTTAGATGACAATTAATGTTTGTGTGCTATAATTATGCTGATAATTTTTTGCACCCTTGTATTGACCCTAGCAAAATACTCTATTATGGAGGAACGTTTAACGTCTTTCGGGGCCCAAGATGGTTTCAAATTATAGGGAAAAAAAGCTTGATTTTAGGCGAAATGGACTATAGCTTTTTTTCTTTGAGGAGAGCGCGAAGACAACGCTCGTAAGTACAGTCTAATCCAAACAAACATCGGCTGCACTTTAGGTGGCACACCCATGGGTGCAGTGTAACCTAGCGATTCCTTAGGTAGAGCTAACAAACATAGGCTTCACTTTAAGTGGCACATCCATGGGTGCAGTGTAACCCAGTGATTCTTTAGGTAGAGCTAACAAACATGGGCTGCACTTTAAGTGGCACACCCATGGGTGCAGTGTAATCTTGTGATTCTTTAGGCTGAGCTAACAAACATAGGCTGCACTTTAGGTGGCACACCCTGGGTGCAGTGTAACCCAGGCAGAGCTAACAAACATAGGCTGCACTTTAGGTGGCACACCCATGGGTGCAGTGTAACCCAATGGTTATTTAGGTAGAGCCAACAAACACAGGCTGCACTGTAGGTGGCACACCCATGGGTGCAAAGAAACCCAGGGATTCTTTAGGCAGAGCTAACAAACGTAGGCTGCACTTTAGGTGACACACCCATGGGTGCCGTGTAACCCAGTGATTCTTTAGGCAGAGCTAACAAACATGGGCTGCACTTCAAGTGGCACACCCATGGGTGCAGTGTATCCCAGTGATTCTTTAGGCAGAGCTAACAAACATAGGCTGCACTTAAGTGGCACACTCATGGGTGCAGTGTAAGCCAGTGATTCTTTAGGTAAGGCTAACAAAGATAGGCTGCACGTTAGGTGGCACACCGTACCCATAGGTGCCTTATAACCTAGTGATTCTTTCGGCAGAGCTAACAAACAGTGATTCTTTAGGTAGAGCTAACAAACATAGGCTGCACTTTAGTTGACACACCCATGGGTGCAGTGTAACCCAGTGATTCTTTAGGGAGAGCTAGCAAACATGGGCTGCACGTTAAGTGGCACACCCATCAGTGCAGTGTAACCTTGTGATTCTTTAGGTGGAGCTAACAAACATAGGCTGCACTTTAGGTGGCACACCCTGGGTGCAGTGTAACCCAGTGATTCTTTAGGCAGAGCTAACAAAGATATGCTGCACTTTAGGTGGCACAACCATGGGTGCAGCGTAACCCAATGATTCTTTAGGTAGAGCTAAAAGAAGGTAGGTTGCACTTTAGGTGGCACATCCATCGGTGCAGTGTAACCCAGTTATTCTTTAGGTAGAGCTAAAATAAGGTAGGCTGCACTTTAGGTGACACACCCATGAGTGCAGTGTAACCCAGTGATTCTTTAGGAAGAGCTATCAAACATAGGCTGAATTTTCGAGCCGCAGGAAGTTTTTTTCGTTAACATGGTCCTTGTATGAATTTTTTGAGGCCGTAGCATGAATATTTGTTAGGGTTTATTGGCGTGTATGAATTTTTTTCATTTGATTTTCCCTTGCGCGATTATTTTGTTTTGTACTTCGCCCGCCTCCTCATAACTTTTCTAATGGTCCGTCCCTTACAATGCTACGCATTACTATTGCTTAATTAAGTAACTACGCGCTAATGGACTATGAGTTTCGACTGTGGAGCGGAAAGTTAGCGCTACGCTAACAGAGCGATTCTGTAGTTTCTGCAATGTATAAGATATCACGGCTCCCAAGCTCCGTTCTCGAAATCACAACTAGGATAAAATGCATTCTGCCTGCAGACGTCTCCTTTTCTAGGTTTACAGGTTAAATAACCGTACCCACGGTTTGTTTGACAAAGCTTCCGAGACGGCTTTTTGGTAATATTAATTTTGTTGATCTAATGTTTTTTTTTCATCTTTATTTTCGCCGCCTTTGCGATGACGGCCTTGGAAGAAACTGAATATCTCCGTACTGCGCTTCGTGATTTTGCAAAATTAATTGCTGCGGGCATTAAACATGTTTTTTTTTCTATAAGGAAAGCGCTTTCACTTCCAGTATAGAGTCAATGATCTCGTTTATCTCGTTTTCTAAATGTCCTTCAGAACTGAACAAGGCCATATTTTATTACCTACAGCCTGAAAACCTGATTTATTTTGACCAGATCGAGACAAAACTGACCTCTGAAATGGAAAAACAAAATCCTTTTATTTTTGCCGTCTTCGGCCTGCCGAGGCGATCGGGTCTGGTTTGCTTTCATATGATGACATCACAGAGTGTCGGGAAAAACACCTCGCGCTGATCATACGTGACAAAATCCGCCGCGCCTAAACTAATGAAGAAGAGTCTCCTGGAACGCTCCATACCAGAGGAGGATCGAATAGTATCCCATGATGCATTTTTCCAGAAGCATCACGCAATATCGCAGTCATAGCAGATTCCATCTTGAAATAAGGTCGTTTTCTCGTCGGCTTTTTTCTCACTCGATTTCCAGTAAAAGTAAAAAAATTACATTATTTCGTTATTTGACATGATTTCTCCGATTTGCAATGGCTTAAGAGCGAAGTTTCCACTTAGAAACATTTATTTTCACGGTTTCAATTAGCCTTCCCATCACAAAGTGTTCAGTGACCCACAACCAGCTCATGAATATTCAAGGTTTTTTGGAATATATGTTGAAATCTTACAAATGTGGACCTCACGGCGGCAAAATGAAGTCCTGAATATTGCACAGGCCAAGAAGTACCCAGAAGTACCCACATTTTGAAGACTTTTTTGTCGACCAAAGATGGCTGAAATTTCGAATCTTCTATCACATTTCAACGCCAAGTGTCATAATATATGTGTAAAGCCTGATGAAGGCTACAATCTGTTGGGCGCTTTTGAGAGCGCTTTATGCCGAAGCAATCACTTTGTATTTTCAAAGAGGTTATTTTTAAAAGGAATTTGACTATAATTATTTTAATTCGAAGAAGGAGCGGTGTATAACGGTGTGTTTCAATGTGAAAAGAACCCAAAGAAAGGAACCACGCAGCATGCAAGCCGGCACAACGTAAACTGAAGCCTGCTCAGAATTTGAAAAAGAAACATCATGCAGAAACTTTATTTATTCAAAAGAACAGATCAGTATTCTGGCCAGGAAATTTCCTTGAAGATTGCTTGAGTCAGTACCGGGTAGACTGTGCTTCAGAGAATTGTTTGTCGCATCGATAGGTTAAATTTTATTTGTAACTGCCATTGTAAACTTCAGCTCCTTTGAGCGCGATGCTGTAATAAATTATCCTTTGGTAATTAGCTTCACAGCGTAGCGGATGTTTTGTTGGAACCACTTTATAGATCAGTCATAGTTTTGGTTCTCCTCTGGCCTGGGTTCTCCTAGTGAACCTAGCGAAGCTTATCAATTGCGAGTCTTATAATTTGTGTTTACAGTGCGACCGAGCGCGGCACAAGTAGTTCTCGACAGATCAGTGAAATACATGTAAAACCCTTCTCAGTCAAAGCAACGCTGAAATTCTCCTTTAAAGCACAGTGAATATTAGCCAACTCGATAATCTCAAAAGCAGAAGCTGCTGAACCGAAACATGTTTGGAAACCATCCACATCGAGCACTGCGATCGATGTTCACTTCGCGCGTGCTGAAGGTTACTGATCATAATGTGTCACGTACGCAGTGATAATATAACAAGAATCGAGGTGCATCATGGGATACTATTCGATCGTCGTCTGGCTCCATACAATTCCTTACAATAAGATTATGAGAAATTGTATGGAGCTCTCCGGGATACTTACAGTGCAAGCCCAGTGTGTCTGTGCCAGTAGAAGTGCACTCAGCTTAAACAAGCTACTATGCAGGCACTTCATTCACTTCATTGGTGCTAAACTCCTTTTGAACTCTCATCTCAACATACTTTTGTATGTTTCTTTATTTTTCTTGTATTTATAGTATATTTATACACTATCTTCGTTCCACATGATAATGACGTCCGAGAAAGTCATAATCATAATCATAGTCGCAGTCGTGATCATAATCACAATCACAATCATAATCGTAATCGTAATCACCGTAAAATAATCGTAATCGTAATCGTAATCATAATCATAATCATAATCGTAATCATAATGAAACGCCACAGAGTTTAAGAAAAAAAAAAGGAAAAGAAAATGGAATCGCCGTCATCGTAAGCATAATCATAATCGTAATCATCATCATAATGAAACGCTACAGGGTTTAAGAAAAATATAGGAAAAGAAAATTAAGAGAAGGACAGTTTGGCAATTTAAGATTTATTAGCAAGGCCCATCGGCCAGATCACGAATCGTGTGTACCTCTAACCATGGGCCACGGCCCTTTTCAGAAACAATAAGCGGAAAGGAACTTATCAGTAGTACCCAACACTTGAGCTAACTATATGTCTTAGAAATGCCAGTACGACCAAGTGAACTTTTCCTGCACATCCTTGACAATGCAAAGCTTTATTGTTAAACTTGCTCAGAGAATTCACATTCGATCAAATTCTGGCAAAGATTCTAAAGTAAAAGACATCGAATTCTTCCACAAGACATTCCCATACTTCATCTGGTTGCTAAGAGATGTGACACAATCCATTCCCACCGACTGCAAGGACATAAGGGACTATTTCTTGAAAAAGGTAGGCAAAAAAGAGTACTTAAACGGAAAAGTATTTAGTTAGATATCTTAAAGAATTATAAGATCAGGTTAAACTGTTGTGGCGTTAAAATCTAAAAGAAGGTTAACAGTGAACGAATCCCTTGAGTTGTCGAAAGAAGCTGCAAATATTTATTGAACTTAGCCCTATTTTATGCTTTAGAGTTACCGTTGATTTTTCTTTCACTTGATGTACTAGGTCTTCCAAGAGCAGACATCCTCCTCCCCTGGTGATGAAAGCCCAAAAGTCTCAGAAAGCATATTGCGTTTGTTTCCTGGATTTGACGCGTTCATGCTGCCACCTCCCACAGTTGATAGCGAGTTGATGAAAACACTAACAGAGAAGAAAGATCGGGTGAATCCTTCATTCTGGAGTGCTTTAGAGAATTTTAAGCTCTTAATCAGAAGCAACCTGGCTCCTAAACACAGTTACAATCATGGGGAATATGTCACGGGAGAAGGTAACATTATTAAATCAGTTAAAAGTGAATTGAATTTCAGTAAAACTTTTTCATATTACGGCGATATGTCCAGAAATGCTTGCTACAACGAAAATGGCAATTGAGGAAAACTTGCCAAACGTTTTAAATGAGATGGTAAAGGATACACAAAAAAAGGGGCGATTTCGACGAAATAACGAATCTCGCGAAAAAAATTTAAAAATCATTGCAAGAGACCCCATGAAAATTTGGGATTTCAATGAAAACGACTAATTTGGGGATTCTTACGAAAATTCGCCAAAGGTTTGTCGAAAATTCAAAGAGATTGCAAAATGGGTCCCATGAAAAGTGAAGCATTTGGGAAAGATTCGCCGAAGGCTGGCGAAAATTCAAATTACATGGCAAAAGGCCTAAATTACGGGCCCTCGGACGGTGGCGATTTTGAAGAAAATGGTGAATTTGGGCGAAGATTCGTCAAAAGTTGGGGAAAATTCAAATGAGAGGACAAAGGAAAGTGGAAAGTGGCCACTTTAACCATAAAATGGCGAATTTGGCGAAGATTCGCCAATGGCTTGGTAAAAATTTAAATGATATGGCAAAAGGGCCCATGATGTCAGATAATTGAATTCCGTGATGGTTCATCATAGGTCTCGCTTCCTTGGTTAATTACTATGTCAAGGCCATAAATACCCCTGGAGTTATTCCCAATGTGCAGAGAGCTTGGGACCAGTTTGTGGAAACAAAGTGTTCTGATGCAATTAAAAATGCTTTGGCAACCTACGACGCACTCCTGAAGTCACAGCTGTCTGGCGAACTGCCTTGTGATAGCAGCAGGATTCGTACGAGTCACGACGTCGCTTTTAAAGAGAGTGAGAATCATTTTATGGCCGAAATTGCGGGGATATCTACCAACAAAGTGGAAATAAAAATGCGGGAACTCAAGGTACGTCAACAATGGGCCATTTACACGATGACAACATTTTGCTACCAGGACGAAAATCCGTCAGGGATTTCCTTCCTTGCGGGGATAAGCTGGGATTACCAAATTTAAATTTGAAAGGGAAAAGGATATAGAGTCTGGTTGTGGTAGTTTAAAGACGCCATCACGCAAATAGCCTATTGTATTGAAATACAGCATTATTACCTGATGATTCATTGTTTTCAACGCATTTTACAATGTTTATTAGAGAGAGA
>CALNXK010000013.1:1482500-1562500 GCA_942486035.1 Porites lobata
TTATAAAACAACTTTCCCGAGAAAAAAATGCAAAACTCTTTGTATGACACTGGTCAAAAAAAGAACTTCTTACCAGTCGCAAAGTCTTGTCCACGAAGTCTTGCACGCGTAATCAGCTCTTGTTTTGGAAAAAGATGCTTTCCAAAATACGGCTTATATATATATATATATATATATATATATATATATATATATATATATATATAAATACTTGTATTCTGGGTAGAACGTATTCCGTAGAGCGCTCAATTCATTTAATTGAAGAGCATTGATTATTAATAATCACAGGAGTTCAGGCTTCAGGAGTAATCATTGATCGTTTATTGCGACAGTGCTGTTTCGTATGGTCCGAAATTGTAGGACCACACTCATCAGGCAACTTCAACGATTGACCGTTAAAATTAAAAGCTGGCAGTAAATATAGGGATGCGTTAAGAGATAGTATCTAGGTAACAGATGGATTGTGTCTTAGTTACGTTACTCTAGAGTTCTGAAGTACATATCTGTTTCTGTGGGGGCATAAACTTGCTAGTTCGTTTCGCCTGTTTGGGCTACAAAGCTCTTTTTTACAAATGATGATAAACTTTTCATAAAGACAAAGATTACATTTTTTGCTAATGTTGCTATAAGCTTTACATTTCTTTAAAACTTTCCATTTTATCTGGAAAGGTTTGTTAGAGTCTTGTAAAGTCCAAATATATTTTGATAGTTCCGTTTCATTTCTTCTGTTTGAGCGTCGAAAGGAGGACTGATGGTTTCTGTAACGTTCCTCAAAGTTTGTTGCCAGTCCGACGTAAGTTTCAGTTGTCGTCGCTGTAGTTACAGTGGCTTGGTAGATGACATTTGATTGGAGGCATTTTCCTTCGAGTGGACAATCTGGTTTCTTTCTGCAATTGCAGGTGTCAGGTTGTTGCGTTGGTGAGTTGAAATTTGAAAGAACGTACTTGTTGTGTGACGAGATGACAGATTTCATGTTAGGCATGCATGAGTAGCTCAGTTTTAGCGTGTGTCTGTTGAAAATCTTGTGGGGTGGGTGGTTTTTTGGAAAGCATTTGTCGACGATGTGCAGAAATTTTCTTCCAAGGTTAGTTCTGACGTTTGAGTTGAAAGGAGGGTTGTACCATGTGATGTTTCTTGTTCGTTTTCTTTTGTTTTTCGGAGCTTTCTCTTGTGGGGGGTTGTATGTTAACTTGTGGTCGTATCCGCTTTCTGTTAGAGCTTTCTGGTAAGGGGCAATAGATTCGTCAAATACTTCTTTGCTGGATGAGATGCTAGTTAACCTTTTGTTAATGTTGAGTGGGATATTCTTTAGTAGTGCAGGGGGGTGGTTGCTCTGTTGGTGGACATAGGACAGTTTATTATTAGGCTTCATGAATGGCTTGTAGCACCCGTTTGTGAGGTTGAAGGTCACATCAAGAAAGTTGACGACCTTTTTGTTAGCTTCGATTGTGATTTTAAGGCCATTGGATTTGAACAATTGGCAGACTTCTTGCTTGGTTTTTTCAATTTCTTTTGGAGTGGCCTTTGCAAATTGCGAGGCCATCGTCTCGGTACAGACCAACTTCATTTTTGAATTTTGGTGCTATCAAGGATAACATGTAGGCGCCTATTAACTCGCACGTTTCTGCTCCGTCGTAAGAGCCCATGGTGACATCAAACATGTTGTTTGCGTTCTTCTTGGTCCATGGAGAATTTTGGTGGTAAAGGAGTGACTTTTTTTCGCGTGAGTGATGATGTGGCGGTCTTGTTGTGTGATGGTGGTGAATCGTGAGGCATAGTTTAATGCTTTCAGTAGCAGGTCTTCAGATATGGATGGGTAAAATCGCAGACGTCAAAGGTGATAAATGCGTGTTTTCCTTTTCCGGTATATCTTTAAACCATTCTATGGTTTCTTTGGTGCATTTCCACAGGTTCACTTTAGTCGCTTGTGTGATTTCGTGGTTTATTCGGTCGAGGATATTTTTGCTGATGATGCCAATTTCGGATTTGCATGGATTAATGAGTCTGCAGGTCGGGTTATTTATGAAATCAGGTTTGTGGTCTTTTAGCGTTATGAATGAGTCTCTGGGCGCTGAGGCCTCAATGCGGTCTGCAAGTTCCAGTTTTTCTGCGATTATCTTGTCTTTTAAAGTGATCATGTCCGGCACCTTTGGGTTTGTCTTCTTGTATGTTTTCGTGACGTTTTTGTCTACAAGTGTCATGTAGTCGTTGGGTTCAGTTTTGTAATAGTTAGTCGTTTTGTCTGCTTTGACGAAGATGTTCTTCTCTTCCTTTATTTCCTTTGCGTCTTTGCTTAGCTTTTTCTGAAGATCGTTAGGGTAAATGTTGGTTTTAAATTCGACTCGCTGTATCATGTCAAGTATGCAGTCCTCAAACTCGTTGAGCTCTTTTACGTGTGGTGGAGACCGTTTCGATTTAAATCCGTAAGTTTCTTTGGTAGCGTCATCAGTGTTCTTGTTGAGAAAAAAGAAGGCTTTCCAGCGCATACGTTGAATTAAGGATTCTGTTTTAGCAATTAGTGTTTGAAGAAACGCATTTTTACTTGCCAGCGGGATGTTCTTCATTGAATACTCGAAGTCCTTCACTTGGAAATTCATTCTTGACAGCGCTCAACTGCAGGGCAGGAGCTATGTAGATACTTGTATTCTGGGTAGAACGTATTCCGTAGAGCGCTCAATTCATTTAATTGAAGCAAAAATATCCTCGACCGAATAAACCACGAAATCACACAAGCGACTAAAGTGAACCTGTGGAAATGCACCAAAGAAACCATAGAATGGTTTAAAGATATACCGGAAAAGGAAAAACACGCATTTATCACCTTTGACGTCTGCGATTTGTACCCATCCATATCTGAAGACCTGCTACTGAAAGCATTAAACTATGCCTCACGATTCACCACCATCACACAACAAGACCGCCACATCATCACTCACGCGAAAAAGTCACTCCTTTACCACCAAAATTCTCCATGGACCAAGAAGAACGCAAACAACATGTTTGATGTCACCATGGGCTCTTACGACGGAGCAGAAACGTGCGAGTTAATAGGCGCCTACATGTTATCCTTGATAGCACCAAAATTCAAAAATGAAGTTGGTCTGTACCGAGACGATGGCCTCGCAATTTGCAAGGCCACTCCAAAAGAAATTGAAAAAACCAAGCAAGAAGTCTGCCAATTGTTCAAATCCAATGGCCTTAAAATCACAATCGAAGCTAACAAAAAGGTCGTCAACTTTCTTGATGTGACCTTCAACCTCACAAACGGGTGCTACAAGCCATTCATGAAGCCTAATAATAAACTGTCCTATGTCCACCAACAGAGCAACCACCCCCCTGCACTACTAAAGAATATCCCACTCAACATTAACAAAAGGTTAACTAGCATCTCATCCAGCAAAGAAGTATTTGACGAATCTATTGCCCCTTACCAGAAAGCTCTAACAGAAAGCGGATACGACCACAAGTTAACATACAACCCCCCACAAGAGAAAGCTCCGAAAAACAAAAGAAAACGAACAAGAAACATCACATGGTACAACCCTCCTTTCAACTCAAACGTCAGAACTAACCTTGGAAGAAAATTTCTGCACATCGTCGACAAATGCTTTCCAAAAACCACCCACTCCACAAGATTTTCAACAGACACACGCTAAAACTAAGCTACTCATGCATGCCT
This sequence comes from Porites lobata, assembly GCA_942486035.1. Classification (NCBI taxonomy): domain Eukaryota; kingdom Metazoa; phylum Cnidaria; class Anthozoa; order Scleractinia; family Poritidae; genus Porites; species Porites lobata. Next base: position 1,486,180 of record CALNXK010000013.1, read on the forward strand.
AACATGAAATCTGTCATCTCGTCACACAACAAGTACGTTCTTTCAAATTTCAACTCACCAACGCAACAACCTGACACCTGCAATTGCAGAAAGAAACCAGATTGTCCACTCGAAGGAAAATGCCTCCAATCAAATGTCATCTACCAAGCCACTGTAACTACAGCGACGACAACTGAAACTTACGTCGGACTGGCAACAAACTTTAAGGAACGTTACAGAAACCATCAGTCCTCCTTTCGACGCTCAAACAGAAGAAATGAAACGGAACTATCAAAATATATTTGGACTTTACAAGACTCTAACAAACCTTTCCAGATAAAATGGAAAGTTTTAAAGAAATGTAAAGCTTATAGCAACATTAGCAAAAAATGTAATCTTTGTCTTTATGAAAAATTTATGATCATTTGTAAAAAAGAGCTTTGTAGCCTAAACAGGCGAAACGAACTAGCAAGTTCATGCCCCCACAGAAACAGATATGTACTTCAGAACTCTAGAGTAACGTAACTAAGACACAATCCATCTGTTACCTAGATACTATCTCTTAACGCATCCCTATATTTACTGCCAGCTTTTAATTTTAACGGTCAATCGTTGAAGTTGCCTGATGAGTGTGGTCCTACAATTTCGGACCATACGAAACAGCACTGTCGCAATAAACGATCAATGATTACTCCTGAAGCCTGAACTCCTGTGATTATTAATAATCAATGCTCTTCAATTAAATGAATTGAGCGCTCTACGGAATACTTTCTACCCAGAATACAAGTATTTACATAGCTCCTGCCCTGCAGTTGAGCGCTGTCAAGAATGAATTTCCAAGTGAAGGACTTCGAGTATTCAATGAAGAACATCCCGCTGGCAAGTAAAAATGCGTTTCTTCACACACTAATTGCTAAAACAGAATCCTTAATTCAACGTATGCGCTGGAAAGCCTTCTTTTTTCTCAACAAGAACACTGATGACGCTACCAAAGAAACTTACGGATTTAAATCGAAACGGTCTCCACCACACGTAAAAGAGCTCAACGAGTTTGAGGACTGCATACTTGACATGATACAGCGAGTCGAATTCAAAACCAACATTTACCCTAACGATCTTCAGAAAAAGCTAAGCAAAGACGCAAAGGAAATAAAGGAAGAGAAGAACATCTTCGTCAAAGCAGACAAAACGACTAACTATTACAAAACTGAACCCAACGACTACATGACACTTGTAGACAAAAACGTCACGAAAACATACAAGAAGACAAACCCAAAGGTGCCGGACATGATCACTTTAAAAGACAAGATAATCGCAGAAAAACTGGAACTTGCAGACCGCATTGAGGCCTCAGCGCCCAGAGACTCATTCATAACGCTAAAAGACCACAAACCTGATTTCATAAATAACCCGACCTGCAGACTCATTAATCCATGCAAATCCGAAATTGGCATCATCAGCAAAAATATCCTCGACCGAATAAACCACGAAATCACACAAGCGACTAAAGTGAACCTGTGGAAATGCACCAAAGAAACCATAGAATGGTTTAAAGATATACCGGAAAAGGAAAAACACGCATTTATCACCTTTGACGTCTGCGATTTTTACCCATCCATATCTGAAGACCTGCTACTGAAAGCATTAAACTATGCCTCACGATTCACCACCATCACACAACAAGACCGCCACATCATCACTCACGCGAAAAAGTCACTCCTTTACCACCAAAATTCTCCATGGACCAAGAAGAACGCAAACAACATGTTTGATGTCACCATGGGCTCTTACGACGGAGCAGAAACGTGCGAGTTAATAGGCGCCTACATGTTATCCTTGATAGCACCAAAATTCAAAAATGAAGTTGGTCTGTACCGAGACGATGGCCTCGCAATTTGCAAGGCCACTCCAAAAGAAATTGAAAAAACCAAGCAAGAAGTCTGCCAATTGTTCAAATCCAATGGCCTTAAAATCACAATCGAAGCTAACAAAAAGGTCGTCAACTTTCTTGATGTGACCTTCAACCTCACAAACGGTGCTACAAGCCATTCATGAAGCCTAATAATAAACTGTCCTATGTCCACCAACAGAGCAACCACCCCCTGCACTACTAAAGAATATCCCACTCAACATTAACAAAAGGTTAACTAGCATCTCATCCAGCAAAGAAGTATTTGACGAATCTATTGCCCCTTACCAGAAAGCTCTAACAGAAAGCGGATACGACCACAAGTTAACATACAACCCCCACAAGAAAAGCTCCGAAAAACAAAAGAAAACGAACAAGAAACATCACATGGTACAACCCTCCTTTCAACTCAAACGTCAGAACTAACCTTGGAAGAAAATTTCTGCACATCGTCGACAAATGCTTTCCAAAACCACCCACTCCACAAGATTTTCAACAGACACACGCTAAAACTAAGCTACTCATGCATGCCTAACATGAAATCTGTCATCTCGTCACACAACAAGTACGTTCTTTCAAATTTCAACTCACCAACGCAACAACCTGACACCTGCAATTGCAGAAAGAAACCAGATTGTCCACTCGAAGGAAAATGCCTCCAATCAAATGTCATCTACCAAGCCACTGTAACTACAGCGACGACAACTGAAACTTACGTCGGACTGGCAACAAACTTTGAGGAACGTTACAGAAACCATCAGTCCTCCTTTCGACGCTCAAACAGAAGAAATGAAACGGAACTATCAAAATATATTTGGACTTTACAAGACTCTAACAAACCTTTCCAGATAAAATGGAAAGTTTTAAAGAAATGTAAAGCTTATAGCAACATTAGCAAAAAATGTAATCTTTGTCTTTATGAAAAGTTTATGATCATTTGTAAAAAAGAGCTTTGTAGCCCAAACAGGCGAAACGAACTAGCAAGTTTATGCCCCCACAGAAACAGATATGTACTTCAGAACTCTAGAGTAACGTAACTAAGACACAATCCATCTGTTACCTAGATACTATCTCTTAACGCATCCCTATATTTACTGCCAGCTTTTAATTTTAACGGTCAATCGTTGAAGTTGCCTGATGAGTGTGGTCCTACAATTTCGGACCATACGAAACAGCACTGTCGCAATAAACGATCAATGATTACTCCTGAAGCCTGAACTCCTGTGATTATTAATATATATATATATATATATATATACAGCAATGGGCACTAGGGCTGCACCTAATTTTGCGAACGTGTATATGGGCCGGTTTGAAGATAAATTTGTATACGGAACGGAATGGTCCCACTACATTATTGACTGGGTAAGGTTCATCGACGACATTTTTCTCATCTGGAAAGGAGACGAAAGTTCTCTCACTACCTTTATAAAGTACCTCAACGGTGTTGTACCATCCATTACATTTACCCGTGAAGTATCTTACAACTCCGTGAATTTCTTGGATACAAAAGTAATAAAAGATGTACAGGGTAACATCAGCACAGACATTTTTCAGAAACCAACGGATACCCACCCATACCTACATTGGACTTCGGCGCACCCACCGCATTTAAAGCAAAGTATGCCATACAGCCAAGCCTTAGGACTTAGGAGAATATGCTCATCAACGCGCGTACTAGAGCAAAGAATATTGGAATATTCCAATTTTTTCGTAGCGTGTGGGTATAAAAGAGATAGGGCTCTATCTGAAATGCGCAAAGTTCTATCACTGACACAAGACGAGAGTTTGCGGGCAAGAGAGAGGCACACCACCAACCGCATACCCTTAGTAACCACATACAATCCACGCACCTCATATATTGCTGAAGAGGCGAACAGGAACTGGCACTTCCTCCAATCAAAGGAAAGACTGGCTCACATATTTAGAGAACGACCAATCATCGCATATAGGCGGTCAAAAAGTCTACGCGACATACTCGTCAGTACCAAATTAACAGGCAGTACCCCTGAAGGACGTACCACCACAATGGGTAGCTGTGGTCCTTGCAATAAACCGAAATGTAGTTGGTGCGTGCTGATAAACAAGACCTCTACTTTTACGGGCACGCGGCGGGATGGCAGGGTTTTCGACATATTCCATACAGTGAATTGTCAATCAACCTTTGTGATTTATATAATTGAGTGTCGAATTTGTAGATTACAATATGTAGGGAAGAGCGAGACAGCTTTCAACCTGCGCCTTAATAATCATAGGAACCATATTAAGAAAGGAGTCAACAGCTGTGAACTATCAGAGCACTTTCTTCAACAGCAGGTCTCATGACTTTGGCAAAGACGTCACAATTACGATTATTGAACAAATCAAACGGAGTAACATGACAATTGAGCGGAAAAAAGAAATACTTCGAGCTACAGAAATATTTTGGCAAAGTCGGCTGAACACATTGCAACCGAACGGTCTCAATAAGAGAATGGGCTAGAACTCAGAGTCGAATATACCTTTATAAAGTATTCAGTACATAAATAACGTTTTAGAACGTAAATTATAGGGGTCATTCCACTCTACGCCCACACGAATGTAATTAACCTATAAGAACAGGATTACTGGTTGCAACTAATCAACTAAGGAACACTTCTTTATTACGTCACAATAAGAGATCATTAATTGATTAATGAACCCAATGTAAAGACCCCTGATGAAGGCAGACGCCGAAACGCGTTGGGTCTGAATAAAGTTTTTATTTGTTGGAAGACGATTCTCTTCTGTGCAAGTTATATATATATATATAACCTATCACAAGCATCTTTTAGAAGACACTCCCTTCACAACTCAATAAATACAGTACCACAAGTGAAGAGTAAAACAATATGTTTTTCGTCTCTCACCTATATTTCGGCCGTGTTAAACGGCCTTCATCAGGGTGAATGGCCGTTACAAGCATCACACGCCATTATTACATGATAACGAACAAATCTGAAAACTTGCACGCGCTACAAAGAAAGATAAGACCTAGTCGCCTATTCTGGCTGTAAAAAAAGTCACTTATATTCAAGCCCTGAGGCTGAATACAGTTCAACCTATAGGCCCAATGGCCTTCTTCATCCCTCTTCACTTGTGGTACTGTATTTATTGAGCTGTGAAGGGAGTGTCTTCTAAAAGATGCTTGTGATAGGTTATATATATATCTGTCTGATTTTGGAAAAAGGTACCCTACAACAGAAGAGGGTCTGTAACAAATGTATGTCTTTTCTGTGGTTCCAATATTGACTTAACTTTTAAATTACCAAAAAGGCCTTAGAGTGGCCAAGCTTCTTTCAAGTATGGTAGAAATTGGCTAATGAGCCACACCCCTTCTCCCCCTATTCCCCTCACCCCTGCATCCGAGGCCCTTGTCCTAACAGCTTATATGGGCCGGAGCAGAAAAACAATAAACTAACAGCATGCAATGACTTCAATGCTTGCGTGCAGGACCACTACTGTATAACGGAACGTTAGATAGCTACTCTAGCCAATAGTTGGGACTCTAAGAAAGGTGCCCTTTTCTAAAATCAGACAGAAAATTAATATGTGGTAATTTCCCAAATGACTAGGTAACTGCCCCAATGAACACCCAACCACTTTCTCCACTGGCCAGCTATCTGCTGCAGTAAGTATTCAAGCGGTACACAAATAATTACTTATCCAGTTACAGTGAATAATATGTGGTAGTTTCCTAATGACAAGGTAACTGCTTCAATATGAATGTACTCAACAGCTTTCTCTAATAGCCAGCTATCTGCTGCAGTGAATATTGAACCAGTACACAAATCATTGCTTATCTGTTAGGGTGAATTAATACGTGGTAATTTCCCAAATGACCAGCTAACTGCACTAATGAATACACATCCACCTTCTCTAATGGCCACCTATCTGCTGCAGTGAATATTAAAGCAGTATACACATCATTGCTTATCTGTTAGGGTTATCTGTCTGATTTTGGAAAAAGGTACCCTACAACAGAAGAGGCTCTGTAAAAAATGGATGCCTTTTCTGTTGTCTCCAAATTGACGTAACTTCTGAATTACCAAAAAGGCCTTAGAGTGGCTAAGGTTCGTTCAAGTGTGGTAGAGGTTGGCCAGCGAATCACGCCCCTTTCCCCTCAACCCCCAACCCCCCCACCTGCTTCTGAGGCCCTTGTCCCAACAACTAATATGGGAGGAGTATAACGAACAAAAAGTATGCACTGATTTCAATGCTTGCGTGTGTCACCACTACTGTATGGCGGTAAGTTAGATAGCTACACTAGCCAACGGCTGGAATTCTTAGATAGGTACCCTTTTAGGTGAAATCAGACAGAAATAACACAAGTGTTAGCTATCTCTTGTAGTGGATAATCTGCCATGGTGATCTTTCTAATTTGGCCAGAAAAGGTTTCTTAAAGCACACAGGGTTTGTAAGCAATCTAGTATGCTATTTTCGTGGTCCTTGTATTGTCCGTTGGGTCTGTTTTTTTCGAAAGGGTCAAAGTTCTTTAGGCTCCTTTAGTGCAGTGACCACTGCTTTACTCCCTCTCTGGTGAAAAAAGATAATAATAATAAATAATAATAAGCAACAGCAATTCAGGGAAAGAAGTATTGCAACATAAAATACTAGCATTACTAAAGTTTGTTAACTGGTTCAAGTTAATAGTAGCTTTGAGAGAGAAATATTCGGAGCACCTCTTGCGGTTTCCAAGCAAGATGTCCTATTTACCGTTCTCGTTTTAACCCCAATTACCTGCCGGTAACTCTTGCGGCAAGAACCAAGAGCTTTTGCTCGAGTGTCTCCCAGAGTTACCGGCATTTAAAGACTGACAGAAACGTCAAGACTTCTACTTGTGAAAGTAAAAAAAAACACAAGAAAACAAAAAACTAATGCCGTTTCACTCACCGTGATCTCTTGCAGCGAAGTTGCGCATGGCCGCGGAGGACTGTGTAATTGCCCCAAACGGGGCAAAAACCCAGGCTTCGCGCGGGCGACAGCTCCGTGGGCCATTTGTACGATGACGTATCCCTTTATTTTTACTACTAAGACCAGAGTTCATTTCGTTTTTTCTTTTCTATTTAAATTTGGTAGTCCCAGTAAGGTTTTAATAACAAAAGCCTTAACTTGCACAAGAAAGCAATGCCCTGATAATGGTAAAATGACACCACGTGCAAATGGCCTACTCCATTACGTAAGAATACACTTTCTCACAAACAAGAAAACCCTCCCAGCGCGAACTTCACTCTCTGTAATATAAAACGCACGGTTTTTCGCCAACCCCACTGTTAACCTCTGTCCGCAAAGATTAGCATCTATCAAAAGGCCCTAACTATCTGGGTGACCTGTGCTGCACCCATAATTCAGTTGTGTCTAAAATCAAATATGGCGATCTCCAGGATCTCAGAGGGATCGAGCAAGGAATATTCCAAGATTCAGGGTTTCTTTGTACATCGTTATAATCGGTAAGCAAACGGTTACAGTGTTACATTCATTGGACACTGCAGTACAAATTGTATTGCGAAATCCGTTCTCGTCTCTCACGGCAGCTGTGTAGTAACTCTTACAAGCTTGTGTTGTTTATTTCAGGCCTACACATATTTAATCGCTAGGATATTTACAGTCAAACGAAATCGAGCCTTATAACACTAATGAAACTCAAGACAATATGAACAAAATAGTATCGAACCTGCGTGCTAAAACCGGACCACAACACCTGTTTGAATATAATTTGCAGAATGTAGTAAAAACAAACAACAACAACAAAAAAAACATATGTATTTTAAAATGATGTTCCTTCGAATTCATTATCAGTTTTATGCTTTCTGGAGATGATTTCTTGTCAAAGTCAGGTATTATTCGATTGATTTGATTAATAAATGCCTGTCTCTGTACTGAGTATTTGATACATTGAAAGAGGAAATGAATCTCATCTTCTACCTGATTTGAGTTACATAAGGGACATAATCTATTTTCTCTTGGCAAATGATCGATTTGGTATCGACCATGTTCAATCATAAGTTTGTGATTACTTATTTTAAATTTAACAAAATTCTGTCGTTCGTCATAACGTCTTAGCTGGTAGAGATAATCAGATGTAGAATATTCGTCTTTAAAAGTTTTATACAATTCTAGTTTTTTTGAATTTTCAAGGCTGTGCCGCCAAAAAGATAGATATTTCTCTCTCATTTCTGTGGTATATCGTCTAATTTTATCATTATCTAGAGATTCAGCATCTAAACTGGTTAGATTGTATTGTTCAAACATGTTTATGAAATTGGAAAAATAGCCTGAATGTAGATTCTTTGACATAAGGAAAGACTGTTTGACTATAGAGTCATTATGTTTGTTGTTGAGGTAAACAAAATATTTCATAATTTTCAGATTTATCGGGATAAACAGCGGCAATCTATCAAGTTCAGCTCTGCAAGCTATGTTAGAGGCCTTATTGTTAACCTTTAAGTAACATTTACAGAATTTGAGGTGGACTTTTTCTATTGGGGAGCTATCCCATTTTTTAAAATCTTGCTTGGTGTACACTCCCCATACCTCACTGTTGTAACTTAAGATTGGGAATACCATGGTGTCAAAAATATGGGATGCAGTATTAGGATTAAGTTTGTTAAGAATTGTCCGCTTCCGAATACTAGAAAACGCGTGAAGGGCCTTTTCTTTAAAGTGTTCGAGTGCAAGTGTAAAGTTCCCATTGGAGTTAAACGTGTACCTAAATAAGTGTATTCTTGGACAATTTCCATTGACTCACTGCCTATGTTGAACTCCCTTAGCAACATAACAATTCAGCCATTCAGAATTCAGCTGAATGCATCAGAATAATTGTTCATCTTGTGCTGCTCACACTTGTTCAAAGCAAAACAGATTAAAAACGCTGTTTTAAACTCACGTTTGGGGGGAGTAATTAATGAAATGTGAAATGGAATAATGAATGTCGGCATATATCAGAAACAAAGTGTGAGTCATCGAGACACTGTTGCATTACAAAGCAAAGATAATCACAGGAGTACACTGAAACAAAAAACCATTGACCCTCCATACTTGTTTGTGTAGCCCAAAGATTGTTAATTGCTGCAGTTTATGTTGGTCTTTTCTGTCTAGTCCACACATTGAAATAAAGGATTCCGTATTATAAGCAAGCGATTAATCCTTCAATCACCACAGCATGGTACTAATGTTGTTGGAGATGTAAACTTTATTATTCTCCTAGTTGATCAGAGAATTAAACTGTTGGACATACATAACAAGGTTTTAAGATTCATCACAGGCCTTTTCCTCCGATTGTCAAGCAGACAGCTTTTTTGAACATATAGACAACCTCAAGATTGCGTCTTTCAGGTTTAGGGTTCAGTGTTGATTTTCCTTCTTGAATCCAGGGGGACCATTACTTATGCCACATTCTGACAGACCACATAAACAATCACCGGCAGCATCTTCTGGGGAAAGGAAGTGGAAACATTATTTTTACTTGTGGTACGTAAATGCTTACAGTAGTCTATTATTTTGTGCACTTGATATGGGGTGTGCTGAAGTATAAGCTGTTCACATAATTATATGCCAGAATTGAAACCCGTCCCTAATCTTAAAAGAAGAGCCAAAGGACCTTTTAGCATTGCAGCTGGGTCTCAAAGGTGAAAACCACCTCAAGATCTCACTGACCCTTAAGAGAATTATGGGGACTGGTCAAAAAGCCCATGACAGACACCGCCTCGGTTACAATAAACAGGGTCAATAAAGGAATGAAAGGTATCAAATCACAGAATGTAGTCCCTGCACGATTTTTGCTCTGTAAAAGGTTGGTAATGGCGAGAAAAGGTAGAAAATTCTTCGGCTGGTGTTTTTGTAAGTTCTTAATCTCACCGAGACTGGTCGGTTGTACCAGATCAGTATTGATTTTATGCCCTGGATTTTTTTCCACACAAATGGGGAGAAAATCGCAATGTCTAGTTTTTTCCGGCTGCCTAATCTGCACACACCGCTAATTACCAGCCCAGATGATACATTCTAATGGCTAAGACAGAGACTTAAGATTAAACCATTTCATGCCAGAAATTAATCTTTTCTCAGTGTAATGATTCCATTCATCTTCAGTCAAAAGCCTAGAGGACTAGACATCCTACTAGTACATTCACTGTATTAGTGTTATTTTTTGTAATTGAAACCATTCCTTCAAGAAGGAAGTTGGATCCAAGTTTTGCTTGCACAAATAAAGGCGAGTTGTTCACAGTCAGAAATAGGTTGCTCCAGCTTTTAAAGTGCAGTATAAAAGAAGTTTTATTGTATTCATTTTATCCACACAGCAACTGTGTACACTGCTAGAGACTTTGCAGAAGAAACCAGTGCCACCCTCCAGTTAGCGATGACAAGCTTAAGACAGGTTGGAAATGGGCCAGTGTTTTGCTGTACTAGTTGAGGAGTCAAACACAGTAGATAGCCCTTAAATATACGTGGCTAGCCAAATTCACTCCTTAATCCTCTTGGATGGAGATGTACATGTATCACTTCCTGCAGCACAAGAATGTTGGGGGTGGCTTCTTCTGACTGGAGTTGGGTTAGACAGTCAATGGGTAGAAAAGCAACACTGCCTCGTCCCGGTCACCATGGTCACCTTCAAAAAACAAAGGCGGATGCCATCATTTCAACACAAGCAAGAGATCCATTCACCAGGCATTCATGAAGTAATGGTAAGGTAAGCAAGTGCAGTAGAGAAACTTTGTTTACACTTAACATTCACCTTGTGCACAATTTATGAAACTCAGCTCGTTCTGAGCAGGAAGCAGGAACATTGCACATCTGTTATAAATGCCAAAGACTTTTCTAAATTGACTGTCTTGATAGTTTTTGCCAGTAACACATAGATATACCATAAACGTGCGGTTGCAGAATTGTGCTTCAATTTTCAGAGTTCCAGTCTCTCTCTTTATCAGCTAGCCTGTATGCAGTACCCCCCCCTTCCCCTCCCTTCTCCGATTTTTCCTGCAGGGAGGGAGGGGGTCTGTATACAGGCTATTTATTAGCATAAAATTGGCTGTGTAGGTGGTTTGGGGGCGTGGCAGGGGGTGTTGTAGCTCAAAACGAAATTTCTTTTAATTTTTTTCACATTTTGTCTTTCAGCCTGCCCTGGTTCCAGATCAGATGGGATCAAGTTGCCACTAAACTATTTACGGTCAAATTCAGTCAAGACTGCCATTTGAACAATAAAATAAACAAATGGGAAGTTTTGTGCCATTTTCATCCATAAGAATTACTTTGTACAGCATAACTTTCAGCCAGGATTGAATTAATAAATTGAACCACAGGGTTAGTTAAGTTTGACAATGCTACATGTAAGTACCGTAATTGTCAACGTAATAGAGTTTGCTGGAACGATGAGGAAAGAGGGAAATTCTTATCAGGAATAACACAAAAAGTTGTGCTATTTTCTCCTCTTGTGGGGATTAACTGATCCACTGGGATCGATAGCAGTATTAAGTTTGACACTAACTTGCCTTTTCAATAAAGTGACCATATTGGAAAATAATAATAATCAAAGAAGGGTTTACTATTGCAGCCTCCTTTTCCTTAACACCTCTCCTTACAAAATATACAGTATACAGTACATGGATCTCCAATAAATTTATGTATTATAACAAGTGCTGTATAAGAAGGAGAGAAGCCCGGTTTAAATAAGTGCTTTTCTCTCACCCCCTCCCGCCCTTCATTCTCCAGAAATTCACAAAAAATAAATAAGTGCTCCACTAGCCTGTTCCAGGCGTTCAGACAGTAGAGCGTGTTAACTGACTCCCCACCATTTGAACGCTGTACTCTACTATCTGAACACCTGGAACAGGTTAGTGCTCCGGGCTCTGGGTTTATCCATAGCCATGATCGGGCCGCAAGTGCATTCATTGGAAGATATGGCAGAATTATAATATCATATTAAAAGATGCCAGGAAAATGGTACGATCTATTTAAGCCAACAGACAGTTGTAGAACATGAAGATGTTACATTTCTAAGGAAGATGCAAATACACACCGACCAAGGATTCGCTACTTGAAGACCAGACATTGTCATCTAAGATCACGAAAACATGACGTGCAAACTACGTTGCAAAGCGTTTAGACAAGACCACCTCTGTTAAGGTCACTGAAAAACTCTCAGAATACGAAGACCTAGAAACTGAAGTCAATACCTTAGGACTAAGGGTTAGTCTCAGTCTTTGTGAAGCTTTTCTTAAGGAAAGCACAATGCAAAGGCTCAGATGTTGATGATAGTAATAATGACAATGATAAAAATAATAACGACAACAACAACAATAAATCAAGAACTGCAGAGCCCTCATCAGGGATGTGAAATATGGTGTCTTTTTCAATTGTGGCGATTGCAATTCTAACGACGACAAAAACTTACGATAATTACGTGTGCTTTCGTGGAACAATCGATCTGACTTTTTCACGTGTAGATTACTTTCCCTGGGTAGCAGTGGATGCGGACGACAGCTAAAAATAGCCACGTCTCTGGGTACAAATACTTACCCGTCCCAGTACTTCTCGTCTCTCTCAGCGCAGCCATGCCAAAACTACTGACTTTGCTGTCCTTCAGCAATAAAACAACGATTTTCACTGACCTGAAACCCCTTCCATCGCGTAGTTTATGTTCCATATTTATATATGCACAGTTTTTCTCTCTTGCAAAATTCACCCCCTCCGAGAAATAAGCCTTCAAAAAAAGCTTACTCTCTGCCTCAAAGCGAGGCGCGCTAAAATAACCAGTCACGCGATCTACCATACTCTCCAATCTTAAAACGGCTGCAAGCGCAAAACCTCACTAGTTAATCCCCCTCTGTAAAAGAAAAAATAAATAAATAAATAAATAAACGATTTTTCAGTCGTTTTTTGTGCCAGTTCTAAACTTTGCACGAGCAGTGGAACGGTGTCGTCTCCCTTTTTACGTAACTGCAGTAATGCGCGTTTTTGTACAACTTGAAGTAGAACTGAAGATTCGAACAAAGCTTGTCGCTCCTGCTTGTCGATAGTTTTTTTTTTAAATGGCTTATGCTGCAGCTTCCAACAGTGAAGCAGAATCAGCTCCCGACCTATCCCGATTTTTGTATGACTTTGACGTGGACAATCAATGGAGCCATTTCCGTCATGGACCACCAACAGCCTCCTCGGTTGAACGGGGAAGAAGAAAAACTAGATTCAAAATGGATAAAAGGTACTCTTCAAGGAAGCAAACACCGTCAAGGAGAAAAAATGCCGCCTATCGCGACGTTGACACGGTCAATTTGGTCTGCTGCAACGGTGGATGTCTTTTAAAGAATGGCATAGAGACTGCGAGGCAAGTTATTCGACAGGAACGAGGTAGAGCTTTCTATAGATCTAGAAACTACAACGAACAAAATTACGTGATATCGAAACTTATGCTAGTGGAACTATTTCCTAGCGGACGCAGAAAAATAACCTGCAGTATCCCAGCTTTAGGCCCTGTGTGCAAAATCGCCTTCATGAAATGCTATGGAGTGTCGCCTAAAAAACTTAAAGTCCTTTTAGAGAAAATGGATTGTGACTGTTTATCTATTGACCCCGATAAACGGGGTAGGCACAGTAACAGACCGCGCAAATTGACGGAAGATGCGAGGAGACAAGTAACAGAGTTTATCTGTTCCCATTCGGCAAACCACTCGCACTACAGAAGGGCGCGAACGGAAAAACAATTTTTTGATACGCCGACAACTATGCGGAGAATGTGGGGACAGTTTACTAGACAATACCCGAATTTCACCTCGACACGTTTGGGAAAGAAAAACAAAGGTCCTGTTATAAGTTTTACTACCTTCAGGAACGTGTTCAACGAAGATCTCGGCAGCAGGTTGGGTTTTCGAAAACCACGAGAAGATACATGTCAGGTTTGTGACAAGACCTTAAACACGATAGGACGAATGACAAACGGCGCAGCCGAGGACGGCGCCAGAAATGAAGAAGAATTTCAAAGAATAAGAACAGAACGTGAAAATCATTTAATTGAGGGCGAAAGGAGATATGCTGCCTTAAAGTATGACATGTTTGTTCTGTCTAAGAAACGGGTCAATGGGTGTACAGATGAAAGTTAGCAGATGAATTGTCGACGCTGATTTCCTCTTTGCTTTAGCTTGAAGGTCAAGAAAATGTAGGAAGAGTTTAAAACTCAGCATAGTTAAGGTGAATAAAGTGTTGAAAGAATTTGTACTTGCTGAGTTCGAGTTGATTTGAGAGAAGGTGGGTAACTTTGTAGTTTGCGATTTGATGGCACTAGTAATAGGCCCTCGATCTGCAGCTAGCCATTCATGTGGTACAAAACCGCCATGCTGGAGAGCAAAAGTCGCACTGGGACAAGACAGACAAAAGACATACCGGCATAATTTTAAATGGTAATTTTCTTTGTTAGTCTTGTCCCAGTGCGACTTTTGCTCTCCAGCACGGCGGTTTTGTACCACGTGAATGACTAGCTGCAAAGGGCCTATTACCTTAGCCTACCAAAGCTAATCGCATGTCTCAGATCAAGGCTTTGTTAACTTGAGGAAAGTACAACCTTCCTATGCCTTATGATAGGTGGGTAGCCCTCCCTCCTACCATGCCGTGACATGGGCCTGAATCCGAAAAAGGGTTGCGTATTTGTTATATATCTGTTTTAAAAAAATCGCCCTCCTCGAATTGTCATCCCTTTTAATTATTCATTGCATAAAGAAGTCCCCGTACTAATACAAAATACACACCGCATCACGGAAAAAGATTCACTAAAACACATACAATTTCAGTTCAAAAAAGTACAGGAAACCGTGAGCGATGGCAGACTGAACAGAGATATTTAGAGTCTCTTTTACGGAAAAGAGCAAACGTCAGATTCAAGTTGAGAATTTCACAACAAGAAACAGGGAACACTTGGTCACGTGGTACAAATTCACGTTTGCCGTTTGCCGCAAACGTGACTCTTGGCGCCAACAGGGAGCTTAAGCAACAGCGTTTTTGAGCGACGGACGTCAACCGGAAGTGGGTTTTTTGCAACATTGGGCAGTGGATGGGTTCAAAATCCCGGGCAAATCGTCTTTATAAGAGAAAAGAAACTTAGCAATACAAATTTTTTAGCGTCAAGGCATATAAAAGAAGAGAAGGCCTCACTTCCGGTTGACGTGCATCGCTCAAAGTCGTGTTTGCTTAGGGTCCCTAATGTGAAGACAACTGTGTGCAAGGTCAACGGACCGGCGCGCGCTCTCTTAAGTTTCTCTTCCAATGACTGTCGCAAACGTAAGTGATAACGGTAGTTTTTTTTTTTTTGAATATCGAGCCACTAGCGCAAGCTGTAAATAACTGAAGAGATAAGTTTCAAAGTAAACTGGGTGCTGCGTTAAAGAGGGCACGATGTGTCAAGCCTCACGTAGTCAAGCCTCTTTCATGGACTAAAATGGCCTCGAAAACGCTTACTTTGCATATGGATTTTCACAAAAGCTTACCTACACCAAAGGTGTCGTCTCAAGACTGGTATTACTCAAAAAAGCTCAGGACAAGCCTAATGGGTATATACTGCGCAAACCAGGAGGTCATACACTGTTTTATGTACGACGAGTCTATTGCTGGTGTAGGCCCAAATGAAGTGATCTCAATCTTGGACTATTTTCTCAAAAAACTTCAGACGGAGCAAGGCCGAGACAGGTATGACCATCTTATAGTGTGGTGTGACAATTCTCCGGCTCAGTTTAAGCAAAACTTTCTATTTTTTTATATGGATTACCTGGTCACAAGCCCGTCACAAGAGGAGACTTCCTACGAACAGACTTAAAATTTTTGTTGGAGGGCCACTCGTATGGTGTGTGCGATAGATATTTTGGAAACATTCAAAAAGTTTTTAACGCCCAAGAGAAAATTGAAACACCCAAAGATTGGGAAAACGTTCTAGTCAGCAGTGGTTTATCAAGCGTCAAGGTCTATTGGGTAGGTCTTGACATGATAAAGGACTACAAGTCATTTTTTAAAGTTAAAATACGTCAGTAGAAACGAAGATTTACAGCACGAGAAATTTGAGGTCAAAGAAATCGCGTGGATTAATGTTGGAATTGGGGAACAGCCTGATGACAGCGGCAATCTGAAAGTTGTAGATCATCCCGACTGCGCCTTCGTGCGTTTCACTATTGACCCAAAACAGCAACCCAGGCTAGTTTCGTACACAAAGAAAAGGCAAGCAACTCCACTGCGAATAGACGTACTGACCACACTGAGGCAGGAACTAAGGCCAATTCGTGAAGATGTAAAGCAGCAGTGTCTAAATCTAGCTGGAAAATATTTAAGTGAACGTGCCGAACGTTTTTATGCTGCCCTACCATGTATCCAAGAGGGGAGCGAGATTGACGATTGAAAGTTATCATTATATACCTTTCACTTGAACATGAATCGTGTGTCCTAATTAGCTTCCTCTTTAACGCAGCACCTCAGTTTCCTTCGCCTTGCCTTTGTCTTACAGTAAAACGTATCAAGAGACTAAGAACCTGGATTTTTCAAAGTTATCCTAAACAGGTTATTCTTTTTAATATATAAATGGTAGTTAGTACAGGTTAAGGCTATTCAGGTTCTTACATAGGTTATGTTCTGAATAAGAAAAATACAATATAGCCAAGCGAATTTAGTGGTTCAGCTTATTCCTCATATAAAATCTGCACACCAAATAAGACGTTATGTAAAAACGACCATATAAAGAAAACCTAAAGCATTGACCTCATTGGCATTTAAACAGTCCAGTTAGAGCGATAATGCAAGTATGTCTTCAAAGAGGATTCTGAATAGTGACTGATCTAGCTTTTGCCCAAGGGTACAGGCAAATTTTTTCAGAGATTTTAGAAACTAAGAAATTGTTTCAATTTCTAGACTAAACAGGTTCTTAAAATATAGGTTCTTAGGCAAGGGGTTTCACTGTATAGCACAATGTTATCATTCGCTAATAAAAAAATTGTTGTTGTTGTTAAAAACTACTATTTGCTGCTTGACCATTCCGGTACGACAGTGAGTTAGAAAACTACACTAGCCAATGGTTGGGATTCTTAGATAGGTACCTTTTTCTAAAATCAGACAGATATATATACATATATATATAAACCCGTTTTCAAAAAGGTTTTCATAGAGAGAGATATATAGATAGATATATACTTTTGTTTTCTTGCACGTGCGACCGTGTGCATTTTTTCACTTGTTATTGTCCAACTTGTGAAAAACTCGGTTCAACCATAAATTTTTTGCTCGTCAGGTTCTTTGTTGCCGAATTTGTCAATTGAAAAAATAATGGACGAATATTGTCTGCAATTCTCTTGATTTGCATTCTCTTGAAAATTAAAAAATGAGGAATTCGGTCACTTGTAGGTCATATAATTGTTGTCGTTACAGGATAAGGGGAAAAACGCATATGAATGAAAAAAAATTTGTTTTCCAAACCGCTGAGAAGGAAGATGTGACCGTGGATGTCCATATTGGATATGTGGGAAGGAGCAACAATATTGTAGCAGTTGATTAAAACGGACTAAGACGTTGACGAGGTTCATAGAAGCAGACTTTATCATAACCATGATGAGCTGGTCCTATATCTGAATGTCTCACCTTTTTTCGTGTAAAATCACGGCCTGTAAGGCAACATCTTATTGAAGACAGAATACACTCTCGGCCACAAATGCTTTCAAAGCGCATTTTTTAATACACTCCATCGATAAAAATGCTTCGTCACTTGCTACAGATGCCATGGCATTTGGCCTACCAATTCGGTGACGCCATATAACTCGCGGATCGGCTGCTTCGTGGGATGTTTTCCTCATTCCCAAAATCAGCTATATAATTCGCCATTGCAAATTTGTATCGCAGGGCGCATGTATTTTTCTAAAAAAAAAAAACTCAAAACAACATGTCAAATTAGAACGAAAAAACCCGACTACGAAAAAATTTATCTTTGAACCGAGTTTTTCACAAGTTGGACAATAACAAGTGAAAAATGCACACAGGCGCACGTGCAAGGGAACAAAAGTATATATCTATCCATATATCTCTCTGTATGAAAACCTTTTTGAAAACGGGTGTGTATATATATATATATATATATATATATATATATATATATATATATATATATATATATATATATATATATATTATGTGGGTTGAGCTTGCTGTTAATTCTCTTCTCTGTTCCGAGAGGTTTTTCTCTAGCATGCGGACACCTTTCGGGTCGTCCCTTTTCTTACTGGGGTAGACACCGCCCGCAAATACGTCTACGTTCGCAAGCTAATGTTTCTTCGGAAACTCCGGTTTTCCCTTTCACCCAAACGCAACATGCCAAATTCGAATTCAACCTAAGAAATGTCTTCATTAATTTGGTGACACTAAGAGGGTCACATATTTATCAGTTCTCAGCCTGGGTTGCAAGCGCCACCTTTTTAGGGTGAAGGAAGACATTTCTAGAACACACTCCTAACCCTTCAGGAGCGTGTTCATTTCGCGCGCCTCACTTATGATATGTTTGTAATTAGTTTAAAGGCAATAATTCTTAGTTAACTGAGGAGTCTTTTTGTACCCTTTCCCCATCTAACGCCTGCTACAGCGGCCATGTGTCAAAGACGCACACGGATAAAGGCATTCTTCACACGCCTGAGATCTGAAGTCCACTATACAACACCAATCCTCCCTGTAACATTTTTGTTCCCTTTCTGTGTGCATGATAATGCGGAGGGGAATGGGAGTGGGAGACCATTAGGAAAGAAAATACCAAGTAAGCAAAACGACTAGTAAATTGCAATTAAGAAATGGTAAACGTGCAGCGTGCAACCATGGACTTATGGATGCACACGGGAGGTTGCTAAGTATGGTTTAGTGTTAGCTCAACGTCTCCTTCCTTAAGGTCCATATGAGGACTTATAGGTCCATGTACTTCGAATGTGTGTTCAGCATAGGTAAAATATTCCTGTAACCATCTAGACCACAACTGAAAAATCAGCTTTAAATTTTCTCCCAATTCTTCCTACTCGAACTTCGTAGTATCTATACTCACCGGTGTGAACTGTCCACCTATATTCCCAGACAAAAAATGTTTGGGCGTTAACGACACTTTCAAAGCTTTCTGATTAATGTCTGAGTGCCCTATAAATAAGCAAACTCTCCGCGCCTGTGAAAATTGATTAGTTCTTCGTCAGTGACATCACTCCCACCTAAACCTACATACAGATTTCCTTCTTACACTCATCAGTATCTCATGTACCTCACCAATATGAGGAGCACCCGGAAGGGAGGGGTTAAAATGCTACTCAACTTCCCTCCGTTAAGCCTTTTGGTGAATCATTTCTTTGTCGATCTACAAGTTCTTTACTAGTTCATTGACTGTTACATCGAAGTCGTTTCCATTATCGTGAACCATTTTGGGTTTCTTACTCGATTTTACATTTCAAATACCCGACAAATGAACCGTGTTTCTTTCTGTCGGGTCCATTTTATGTCATTCCCACCACTGGTCAGTTACTCGACAGTTTCAGGATGTGAACTGGAATTACTTTTGTCGTGTTTGTTTGGTTATTCTCGCGGTCGAGACATCCTTCGAGAGTTATTTTGTATTTTTGAGGTAGCCATTTAAGCTAACGATTCATCAATTACAGCGGCAACAAATTTATGAGTCGGCTGGGAACATTTTTTAAAATACATGTCATGAGGCATGAGAGATACGTCAAGACAGTTCCTTTTCTTTTTAGGCCTAGTATGTGTAGCGACTATTGCCGGCCCGTGCAGGAAAGGAAAGTCATATGTATTAAGCGAGGCGTTTAGTCAACCACAAGTATTTCCTCTTGGACATCATTTCAAACCTGAAACCATGGGAATATGGCTTTGGATAGCACCAGGAGTGTTTAAGGTTAACTGTTATTCTGGTAATGATGTTGAATAAATGTACCATACGGAAAAAGCAAGCCTTTCTGGAGGATCTATAACTGGTTTACTGTAAAGTAATTAGGACAATTAGGGGCCTTTTTTCAGTGTCAAGTTTTATAAAGCTCGAAATGTTAATTTTGTTGAACTGGTATTTATAAAATGAACGTCAACTTATTCAGTGCATTGTAGATACTGAATAAAAAATTGAACCGAATCAGTTTTAGTTGATAATTTCTCGATAAGCATGAAAATGGAGATTTACGCAGAATTAAAGTTTGCGTAAACCTGCGTAAAGTTGGTCATCCAACTTTACGCAAACTTTCCACGGCGCGTAAAGGTTTGTAAAGGTAAATTTACGCGCTCGGCTCTTAAAGTTTTCGTAAAGCTAGCATAAAGTTGTTGTAACAGCTTTACGCTCATTTACGCTACATGTAAAGGTTTAGTAAGGTTGTCATATAATGCTACCTTCCTAATGAGGAATTTATTCCCGGCACTGTTTTTAGTAAGTCGTTTGTTTCCTGACACTAGTTCGCATAGTTTTTTTGATCACTCAAGACATTTGATGTTATCGATGTTGGTGTGCGATGTAAACAAGCCAGCCACGCAAATTGTTTTTTTTTGGGCGGTGCAAACGACTTAATTCGTACCCGTTCAAAAATGACGCTGAAAAGAAAATCCTGCCAGCAGAGTTCATGCAAAGATATAACTTGCGACTGTGCGGCAATTTTCGAAAAACGGCATATCTGTCGCGGCAAACACAATAGCCTTCAATACTCAGTAGGTATTGCCTCATTGATTTCAGTCAGTACAGTATAACTGTGTTTGATAGTACAGTTTGTTGCAGTTTTAAGCTCACCAAATTCCAGAAAAAATTGAGGTAGTATCATGTTATATTGAGTCGAACCTCGGATCTAACGGCCACCTGTTCCTTAACGGTCACCTCTCCACACGGGCCATTTTTTTTTTTTTGGCGGACGGTCCATACATGACATACATTCACTCTTCTTTCAACCTCTCTACAATGGCCACTTTCTTCGATGTCCCTAAGGTGGCCGTTGTAGAGAGTTTCAAATTTAATTTGATCAAATTGAAATAACTGGAAAAATAAAGAAAAAATATCGCCGCGCAAAAACGGCGAGTTTTACTTAAAGAAAGAACGCATTACCTAGAGTGAAAGAACGCATTCACAAATTACTCTGACTATTTTACATTCAACGGAGTACTGGCTTCATTGTTGAATCTCCTTTATCACTTCCTTATTTTAAGTCCGCGGACTTCAGTTTTGGGAACGGGCAATTTATTGAAAGAAAGGGGCCTGGAAACAATACAGTGAAGGGACAGCTGGTCAGCGGGCTTGTTCCTTTGCACATGCTCAATCGGGTTCGTTGATTTGGCGTCCATTTTGAAAGTGTCAAACGGTTTCAAACTTGCTTCTTTGGAAGTTTGGAGATCGTTCATACATAATTATGCTTCTTGAAAGCATCACAGGACATCTTAAGGTTGTTAGAAATTATTATTGCACTATCAGCCTTTAGTAATCGATCACTTCTCAAGTGTAAAGCAACCCTTTCGGGACGAGATGGAGACAGAAACATCCTGTGAAGCGCAAGCATTAACACTGGAATGTTCACAACACAGACCAAGACTGTATTACTAAGGCTCTTCGACACTCAAGATTTCACTGAAAAGAGCAGATAGTAAGGCAAGGTAAGTTGTCCTGGCTCGCCTTTTCTCTAACTTTTTAAGCTTAATTCCAAACTTGTTTATGATGAGTTCCAATGACTGTGTCAAGTATTCAGTAACTAACATTTCAGTGAGTAATGAAACCAGCATTAACCGTTTAAAGTAAATTATAACTAAACAGGTGTATTTATTTGGCATAACCTTTCAATACTAAACAAGCAACGAGACCATGACGATGAAGATGATAATGTAAAATTATGTAAAGACTTTAGGGGTCTGAAGGAGTAGAGTTTCCTTGTTTTGTACTGGAAAATAGGAGTTTGGTCACTGGTACTGGGAATTACTAAAAGAAATGGAATTAAGAAAGAACATCTGTATAAACTAAGCTTGCATGTAATGTGATACAAACATTCTTATGAAAATTTTCACAGACTATGGAAGAACTAATAAACAGAAGAGAAAGGTGTTAACAAGTGTTGAATTTACAAATAGGCAAAGATAATCTAGTCTGGTTCTATATTTTCATGCGTCAGTTAATAAGAAACCCAAGCTTCCCAATTCCCCGGGCAGTCATAGCGAACAAAACCTCTCTGCAATCCAGGTCATAAGTAGTGAATAATTTAACAGCATGCGTGTATTTTTTGAAGCAGATACAAAAGTGTATTTATGATTTTAAATTACGTGGGTTTTAACTTAAATGAACAGAGAATGAATAGACATTTTCATGAGTCTTTCAATGCATAGCTAATGCAGACCATGATTGAATTAGAATGTATTTTCATGTAAGTGCCGACATAGTTGTTAACATCTTCAGAGTTTCATACCTTTATCTGCAGTTCAAAGTATGATTCATTTCATATATTACCGGTACCATTCATTTCAATCTTTACTGTGCACTGCTCTTATGAAATTATATTATGGTTCTTGAGAGGATACAGTGCAGTACATACTGTCAGGAAATTAAATGCCTTACTTTTTGGGAAGCAAAGCACACAATCATGTTAGAAACTAGAAGTTGTTCTATTTGCACCATAGTTGTGTCATTAGTAAATCTAAGTTTTAAGGAAAATAAAATTTAAAGAAACAAGTTGTTGCCCGTCGGGCAAGTTAAGTTCAAAATTCACTAGCTCGATAGCAAAATTCGCTAGCCCCGGGCTATCGGACACTACTTTCTTTGCACGCTGCTTACTCTCTAATAATAATAATAATAATGTACATCCAGTAGTTTTTCAGAGCACTTTACAACAATATTAATGGAGGATACTTTTGTAAAAATGCATACATGAAAATAAAAAAAAAGATATACATTGTAAAACATTGAACTCTAATAATATAATAAACCATTATTAATAAATTTAACATATATATATTATGCTTCAGTCAGTCTCCCTATTAATCACTCAACATCAAGGAGGGTTCTAAATGTCAATATTATTGCTTTTAAGCAAAGCCTTTAACTCATAGTAGTCAAACATTTTGAATCTTTAACAGTCAGATGAATGTTATTCAGTTGTGTGAATTTGTAGACATTGAACTCATTTGCTGCTCAGGTTTTGCTCTGTTATCAGTTCCCTTGTGGAAAATGCCTTATCATTTTTTCAAATTTTTAGTCTTGGTTTGTGAAAAGAGCCATGTGGGGAACCCTCTGTCATGTAAAATTGTGCTGATTGTAGTAATTTGGCCATAAGTGCAGAAAAAAATATTATTAAGTAATAGCAGGCGGTGTCGTCTGGCAACTTAGGGGGTGTTTACATGACACCGGGTTCGACTTTCGCCCCGGAGCGAGTTCACTCCGGTTCCCTCTCATGGCTCTATATTTGTTTACATGATACCACCACAAAATGTCATGCCGGCGCGAGTCACCCCAGAGTGAGTTCACCCCGGTTCTTGTACCGGGGCAATAATTTCACTCTGGTACGAAATCTCGCAGCGGTATCATGTAAACGCGAAAAGACCACCCGTTTCAGTGTGAAATCAGTCTACCGGTGGACTGGAATAGGTAGCGCATGCATAATGTTTGCGATTTTGAATCACACGTGTATTTTATCAAAATGAAGTGTACCTTCAAATAACGAGATATGAAATGACTCAGTCATAATGTAAACCCAATGCAAAATCAAAAAGTCATGCCGGTATGGGACTCGCGCCAGTGCAATTTTTCTCATGTAAACACCCCCTTACTGTACATGTACTTGTGCCTTTAGTGCCCGATTAAGTGTATTATCACTAGCCTACAAGTAATCTGTGTAGTTTACTCAAATAATACTTGCTTTCTATTTATTCAGCAGATCAGCCTGGTATGGGATGTTGGTGACAGAAAGTCCTCTCAAAGCAAACAGGATTAATACATGTTAATTACAAGCTTTAGTCTTGTAAAGTGGTTCCATGGCTGTCACTAAGGGCCATAAACCAGACTTTAAATTGGCTACTTTGAGCCCAATACTTTGCTATTTTGAGAGGAAACGAAAGGATAATTTATTAAAACATAAACAACTTACCACCCTTTCATTGTCCCACTCACTAATTTCATTTACTCTCTAATAACTTGCAATTTCAGTGACAGCCTTGTGCATCTAACTTTTACATCATCAGTTTATGAAAATGATTTGTTATTTGGATTTTTTTGTTAAATTTGACTGAGAACACTTCTGGGAGTGAAAGGACTAAGTCAAGAAACCATTAATGATATACATGTATTAGGCTTTCAGTCTTTTTATTTCTTATCTAAGATTGTTTAAGCTTTTTATTTGAATTACCGGTATGCTAAATTATACTAAATATTTTCATTTTGGAAGAGACCATTTTGACCCACCTTTACATTAATTTGTGTGTTAGAGTTGCTGTTTTTTATCAAAATTTGACTTCATCAGTTTTCTTGTACCTTACATGTAAATACTAATAATTATTTTAAACTATAAAACATCTTAATTTGGTATAATACTAAGTTAAGATGATTTTTTTTTATTTTTTGAGAAGACTGTTTTGACCCATTTGAAAAGTTTATATTCACTGTATCTTCTTATTTAAACCTTACTAAGGTGTTGGAAAATTTTTCGTTTTTTTTAATTTTTAATGTAATGACAAAGATGCTAACACAGAAATAAATCATGTTATATTTAGAAAATTCTGTTTTAGAGTATCAGTGTGTTTTGTTTTTTAAAACCTTGTAAGATTACTCTTTTCGGGACGACACTGTCTTAAAGAATGCTATTCGTATTTGCAACTTTTGCAGTTACAACAATGTAGCATACCTGGCGATTTTCATGGGATTTGAAATGTAAAAATAAAGATAGGCAATTTGAAAATTGGTTATAGTAATGCAAAATTGCAAACGGAAAGGGGCCCTAAATTTTCAGCTACTACTCCTTTGCAAGTCCGCGTAACGCGTAAAAGGATTGTCTAAATAAGATCTTTACACCAACTTTACGCTTCAATTACGCTGGTTTAAGTCTCTGCTTTAATGCGCATTTACACCAACTTTACGCAGACCTTAAACTGTCTCTTTACGATACCTTTACGCATGTGCGTAAAGGTAGCGTAAAGTTCGACTTTACGTGGCGTAAATGGGTCGTAAAGTTACGTAAATGAGAACTTTACGCCAGCTTTACGCCACCATTACGCTCACTTAAATTTCTTTTTTCGTGCTGTGACAGATTTTCGTCAATAAGCACTCCAAGATTATTAATATTAGTAATTATTGATATTATCAATGTTGTTGTTATTATTATTGTTGTTGTCGCTGTAATTCAATGTTATTTTAATTGTGCCCCCGCAGGGATTTCGCCGAGAAGGCGAAGTCCCAAGGAGGCACTCTAGTAACTCGGCGCGCGTATATTAAGGGAGTACTTACAGTTGAAATATACAGTCATACATTCAATACAGAAAAAAATCTCGATTTGCTTGAACAGGGGCCGCAAGGAATCGATAGGTAATGATGACGTTTCTATAATTTGCGCCCGCAAGTACGAAATGGTCCGCTTAGGTAGATTTTGTGACATTTATTGTGCAATCATACTTCGTTACGTGTTATCAGTGACATTCTGCGGAGCAGTTGTTTTGAAAGTTATAGACCAAAAGACACTCGTTAAGCGCAGATGAAGTTATAAGGCGCGTACTGTGTATATATAAACAATTGGAGAGTTTGCCAGACACGAGTTTACAAATCTTTGATTGGAAACCTTGCCAGACACTCTTTCTCTCTTTTTGACCGGAATAAAACTCAGCCCCAAACAAGCAAGAAGAGTGAGCGACGGCTAGCTTATCACTAGAAGAACGATGGACGATCACTGAAATTCACCGACAATCAAATTCTGTGCTGACTTATTCCCTGCTCATAGATGTCCATCCGCTATAAAGTTTAAAATAAGACTAGAATGCGCGAGCGTGAATTGATCAAACGTCCTTTTAATTTCAAAGGCTTACTTTCCGGCAAACAAAATGAACCGAATGTAAAAAGTGAAAGTAAAATAGCGAAAAATTCAACTTCTAATTAAATCTTTTCATATGGTTTAGAATAAACTAGGATAAACTATTCTCGAAACTGAGAATGTTTTGATCAAAGCTGTGTAAATCGAACTGAAACTGCGCATGGAACCTTGCCGGTTTCCTGTATTTATCTCACCTATTGCATGGAATATGTGTGAAAATCTTCATTATGAATCGGTATATTTCAAAGAGCTACACAATTAACGAGCAAGAATACTATTGACCGACAATATACAGAGCGGGGCCAGCTGTAGTGTCAACTATTACTAGCAGAAGCATATAATCCCTATATGCTTCTGTTAGTAGTTATTACTATAGTACCGATAAAAGCCATAAGAAAATTAATTTTTTCTATATTTTTAGGATTCCTGGGGCCAGGAATTCCGCTTGGTACTACTTGATTCCGAGGGAACTGGCTCTGTTGATGGTGAAGGTTATGATGACAACCAGATTTTCACCTTGACGGTTTTACTGGCGTCGATTTTAATATACAATTCGCATGACGTTCCTAGAAGGAGAGATCTTGAGGAGCTAAAGTATCCTCTTGACTATTTCTAAAGCATGTTGTCATTGAATTATGCAGAGTGTGATTAGATGAGAAGAATTTGCAGATCGAGGAGAATGATAACAGAGTATAACAACCTTCGAGATCTGCATGATCCTTTACATCATACGAGGGCCGAATTCAATTACCTTATTATAGGAAATTAACGCTTCATGAAATTAAGGTATTGGAAATCAGCGCGACTTAAATTAACGCGAATTTAATGGAAAAAGACTTTCGAATAAAGAAAATTAACGCGAAAGAGGAGGTAGAATTTCATAATAAAGGAAATTAACGCGATTAAGACACAGTTGGTGGTGACAACTGGAACAAATTTCTTTCAGCACAGGATGCAAAAAAATTCAAAGCAGAACAAAACTGAGCGGACATCACTTCTGACAGCGACAACGACAAAGACGAACTCGAAATATTGTAAACCTTCGCCTTAGCTTTTGTGAAGGATGAAAAATAAAGGGTAAATGGAAAGAAAGAAAGCTTCTAGTTAATGTTTTTCAGGTGTCATGAATGTGTGGACATGTTCCAAAATTGCGGTTAAAATACTGGAAATTAAGAGCGCGGAAATTAACGCTGCACTTAATTAACGCTCAACAAAATTAACGCGACTTAAATTAACGCGAATTTTAACGATTCGCGTTAATTTCATGGAGCGTTAATTTCCTATAATAAGGTATTGTTTTATTATTCATTCTAACCACCTCTAGTACCTTGACATAAAGAAATCTTACCTCCTGGCGGTAAGGTTTACCGCTTTACCTGTTTTTCGGGACGTTTTTTTTCTTTGAGATACGTTGTTGAAAAGTGATGAGACGTCATTCATTGAGAAATATTTTCGCGTAATATTGCATTTCTGCCATTCATTTTTAGTCAGAAATTCGGCTATTTTATCTCATTTATTTATTGACACCACCTCTTCATATACGTTTGACAGTCATTGTGAGATAGAAAATTTTGTACAGAATATTTTCCCTTGATGTTTGATACGTCTTTAGACAAAGTCCTAGAATTTGGTGTGACATTTTGCCCCCCCCCCCCCCCACCCTCTTCCTCACGGCTAAATTACGCGAGTTTCTAAATAAATTTGAGCCAATCTGTGGAAAAAGCAGACAAAATTGCAAATTCGAGGAGGTAACTCTAAGGGAAAGCAAATTGGCTCTCCTTTCCCATAAGAACTTCTGATCTTATGTAAAGGAACTTCAATCCAGGAGGAACCTGTTTATTTCTATATATGCAAGAAACATAGAAAAACCGATCTCAAGCACCAGACAGGTATGGAACTCGATCATGATTAGCCTTTGCAACACATACCAAAATAAAAGCCTCACTGTCCGTTTTTTTGTAATATGTAGATTTGAAGGGACAAAAGGTGTATTCGTGCTGTGCTATAGCAGATTTCTTGGTAGATTACTTTCATCTGCCGAATGGTTCAGTTTTATGCTACTATTATGGTAACGTACTAAGAATCGTTTATTTTAACATGTTCCTTAAAGATCCAAACCCTTTTGAGCCAGCCCACCCTAAGCCTTATCTTTCAAGCAAGGCAATCATAACAAAAAACCCAATTCGGGAATGCCTGAAAATCGTGTGCTATAATATTTCAGTTCACTTTAAAAGGCATTAAGAATTAAGAAAGCAGCTGGTCTAGGGATTCTGAAGCAGAGCTTGTACCCCCGATAACGTATCTTATCAATAAATCAATTGAGGATGGAACTGTTCCTGCCTTGTGGAAAGTGGCATGCGTAACCCCGTTGTACAAATCTGAGAGAAATTACTGGTTGAGAATTATCGACCCATTTCTGTGTTGCCGGCGTTAAGCAAAATTATGGAAAGGGTGGTACACAAACAAATGAGTGCTTACCTTGATCGACAAGGTTTTCCACATAGACACCCGTATGGCTTTAGACGTGGACATAATACAACACAAGCTGTAGGACAATTGAATAACTGAGTGCTCGAAGCCGTGGATGGGGGCAAACTCACTAGCTTGCTCTTTGTTGATATATCAATTAAGGCTTTTGACTACATCAACCTGGGAAAACTTGAGCTCTCACGAATGTCTGGGAGAGCTCTGGGGTGGTTTAAATCTTACCTTACGGACAGACAGCAAAGTGTATATGTTAATGGAGAGTTGTCGGAGACTTATCAAATTGCTCTTGGTTTTCCTTAGGGGAGTTTTTTAGGACTCCTGTTATTTAACATTTATATGAATAGCTTACCAACAGCGGTGGAAAGGAGCTGTATGATATTATATGCGGATGATGCTGAGTTGATTTATTCTGCGACAACACAACGCGAGTTAAACAAAATTTTGCAACGTCAGTTTAACCTTATTTCGGACTGGTATACCTATAATAGGTTGACCCTTAAAGTTAAAAAGACGAAGATAATGTTTGTAGGGAGCAAAACAATGCTGTCAAAATTTGAGGACTTTGATTTTTCTCGAGGGGGCGGGGGGGGATTGGTTATGTTTCTTCTTTGAAATACCTCGGCTTATCCTGAATCAAAAATGGAATTGGAAATTACATATTAGCAGCGTATGGAGGAAACTTGACCATCGGCTGTCGGTGTTTAACCGTATTTTACATATGTTAGATAAATGAACTCGCCTAACTTATTTTAATGGCTTGGTGCTTCCGCACTTGGATTACGCGCACACCATTTGGGGAGATCAGCCTGACTTAACATCATTAATCCAGCAGCTACAGGCTTTCCAAAATCGGTTTGCCAAGAAGATCACGGGAGGCACGTTTTCTTCAGGCGAGGCCCTGGCATCGTTGAAATGGTTTCCACTTCATGGGAGGCTCTTTGGACAGACATCGATGTCTTACAGTTCAGAATGCAATCAAGGAAGATGCTCCACAACACTTTGAAATATTTAGGACCCCTTTAAGTCAGCTTCATAATTTCAATACTAGGAACGGAGCTTTCAACGATTGGGTTCCCTGCCTATTGAACTTAAAAAACAAATGCCGAACATGATTTTTAAAAGAAATTTGAAAAGGTTTTTATGTAATTCTTTTTAGGTTGGCTTACGTTCTTAATTTTTATGCTACTTACTTTTCATATTTCATTTTAGGATTTTTAATATTATATTAGTTTTAGTATTTTAATTTTAATAGAGGACCCTCCCGAAAACCACTCTTAGTGATGGAGCCCTCCTCTTAAAATATGTATTTTATTATTTATTTTATTATATTAATAATTCAATCTTTACAAAGAGTTGAACAACCTTTACTAGTTTTTTAGCTTTATCGTTAAGCTCTGTCAGAGCATCCAGGTGCAATCACAAACAAAAGCTGCAGTTGGACAATCGCAGGAAGACTCAAAGTTTTTCTATAGAACATTTCCTTTCTTCATCTGGTTGCTACGAGACGTCACTCAGGACATTCCGGAAGAAAATGTGTCAACATCAAAGACAACTTTTTGAAGATGGTATACTTAATTAAAATTGCCGTGTGTGTTAAATTAGGAATCATTTTCAGCAGCTGTGCCTTATTGATTGCATTAGCACTGATTCGAAAAATATATAACTGATAGCTGAATGGACACATCGAAAAATAGGTAGATCCTTATAACATTGTTTTCGTTTTGACCCTAGCAGAACTCATATTTTTCTAGCTCTAGGAAATTGTTCCCCACGAGATATGTGGTCGAAATGCTCGTCGCCTTAAAAAAATGTTTCAGATCTTATAGAGGTTTAAGTAAGCCCTATAACCTTTTTTGTGCTATTGATATAGCTTTTAATTTTACGCGAATAGTCAGCTTAGATACCCATCTTAAGCTTTCGTTTGCCGCGTTTTATGTCACGAACAGCCCAGCTAAAAATCTGACATTGCTTAATTCATACAGGTTTTCAAGGTTCGCGATTCATCATCAGCTGAAACTCAAGATGGCCAGAAGGTTGCTGATAGCATCCTAAATTATTTCTCTGGTTTTGAGGCGTTTCAATTACCTTCTCCCACTTGTGACAAAGAGCTGCTGAAGAATATCAACGATAACAAAAGTCAAATAAATCCTTCTTTTATCCGTGAATTAGATCAATTCAAACGGATGCTGGGAAATATTCTGACCCCTAAAAAGAGCTTTAATGAAGGAGAGCTGGTTACTGGAGAAGGTACAGATTTTTTTCGTAATTTGAGAAGAGGAGGACACCAGCCTCATTTACTATAGAAATAAGATGTATGATATGCAAGTTTCTAGTCGATATCAGTTTCTTTCACTACATAGGAAAAGACAGGGGGTCCTTCAGACTTCGCTTTTTTTCAAAATATTTATCTTAGAGAAAAATTGTTTTTCCGGCTCACGTTGCAAGTTCTAATGTTTCTGTCGCTATTAGGCAGAAAACACTCTACGGAATATTGTTATTGCTGGCGAGCAAAAGTGAGCCCGCAGACTATTCATGGTTAGAGGCACTTTTTAAACTGTATAAGGAAGTTTTTTCAAAATCCGTCCACATTCTCGGAATGCCCGTATTGTACCAACTAAAAAGCGTTGTATGCGACCAGGAAGGCCCTGGTGTTGACACAGGAACTTAAAGGGCTTTTTCTTACTCACATACACAAATATGAAAGCCATTGTCATTAATCACGTTTTAAACTTACATGTTCGCGCACACTTTCTAACTATCCTTTACTGATAGTATTATTGCTTATGTCATTTCCTTCCGTTCTTGAATGTAAGTGACCGGTATCTAGAATAATCGGGCCTTGCATCGAACATTTTTATTTCGTTTTACTAGCTGTCAGAGAACCACTCATCTCCATTAGAAATGCACGCAATGACAAAAATGCGTATTTGGCAAAAAATTGCCAGAGGGTTGGCGAAAACTTAAAAGAGATTTCAAGGGGTGTGTCTTGTAAAGTAGCGAAGTTGACGCTGGAAAATAGCGAATCTGGCAAAAATTTGCCATGCGTTTGGCCAAAGGCTTAGCGAAAATTTAAAAGAGATTACAAGAGGAACTCCATGTAAGGTGGCGAAGTTGATGAGAGTGGCAAATATCACAAAAGTGCCCAGATATGGTGTATGTATGTCCCGTTGTTCAAACATGTCTCCAAGTATTGCCAGGATCTAGAATTCATGCTTCAGTTTACAAGGGCCATTTTGAAACAAGTGATATTGCTATTTTTGTTGCATATAAAGTAGAAATACTGTTAATAGTCCCAACGCAATTTTTGGCCCAACTTGTGTCTGATTATGGCCAGGATCATGTGTTTATCACTTTCCAATTGCCAAATAATATGTACAAGAGTCAAATAACATTGTGACCTCCATCTGAGACTACACAACTCAATTGTTACCAATATGCTGCTATAACATTACAAGACACTTCCGTTATTGGTTCACTGCATTAATTAATCTTGGAGTTTTCACTCTTAAATCAATACACTTACACTTTCTGTAGACATCACGTTCCAAAATATCCCAGAATTACAAAAAAATGCATGTCATTTTCAAAAAAGGTTTTTTTTTCAAATTATCCGTTCATGGATTCATGACCTGGGCACTACTCGTCGAACCTCGTCACCAGGACCTAGAGTTAGCCCGCGAGCAAGTTCTCCAGGGCGCCCCTCGTTAGAGAGCCCTGGAGAGCTATATCATTGACCTGTTATAATGACACTGGCGAATTTTCACCAAATTCCACATTTCCTTCAAAATCGCCACTTTGAAAGAAGCCCTTTGCAGTATCATTATATTTGACTTTCGGCGAATGTCTGCGATATTCATATTTTTGCCAAATTCGTAATTGCAACTCTCATAGGAACCATTTGTTATCTCGTTCGACTTTTTGCTGACTTTTTGGCGAATTTTTGCCATTGTGGCAGTTTTCGCCAAATTCGCCATTTTCTTCAAAATTGCCATTCTCAAAGGGGACCCAAGATCGTTTTATTTGACTTTTTACAAAAGCTTTGGCGAACTTTCGCCATTTTTGTTAAAATTGCTACTTTTTTAGGGGCTCCTCTGCCATCTTATTTGACTTGTAGCTAACGTTTTAGCGAATGTTCGCCAATTTCGTTGAGGGGTACAATTTGCCACCAAAAGGACCCCTTTGCCATCTCATTTGAATTTTTGATAAGACTTTGGCGAATGTTCGCTCTATTCGCCAAAATCGCCACTCTCAAAGGGGACCCTTTGCTACCTAATAAGAATATTCACCAAACTTTAGCGAATTTTCTCCATTTCCTTTTTTTCCCGGGTAAAGTACAAACTAATTTAATGTCCAGTTCCTAGGTTGCTTGCTAGCTCAATTAGCAAGAGCACCGCACTCAATTTTTTCAGGCTTTCTCAGTTTCGGAACTGCATGAGTTGCATATTAAAATTTGATGATCGTCACTGCATTTATAGTTCTTACTGTCGTTTTCCAGGTCTCGCTGCACGAGTTCAGTTGTACGTTGAAGCACTCAATAGTCCAGGGGTAATTCCTAATATTCAGAATGCCTGGGAAACCTTTGTGGAGAGAAAGTGTTTCGAGGCTATAAGAGGGGCTGTGAATAAATACGAAGATGTTATGAAGTCAAACCTGAAAAACCAACGTCCTTGTGGTAATGATGAATTGCGCAAGTTCCATGGGACTGCATTAGAAAAAGGTGAAGGCTACTTCATGACAGAAACGGTGGGAATTTCAACTAGCACCACGGAGAATTACCTAAACAAACTGAAGGTTGGTATAAAATAAAGTAGTTGTCAATAGCAAGAATTGGGTAGGGTAGAGGGGTAAAAAATGTAAAAAAAAAAAAAAATTGTAAAGTGATTTTTTACCAACGAAGCACTTAAGAGTTTATATGAACTCGTTTAAACGTGTCCGTGCTTTCCAGATCGAATTGGAATTTGGAAGTGTTGGTTTTTGAGGAGAGGGGAAAACCGGAGTACCCGGAGAAAAACCTCTCGGAGCAAGGGAGAGAACCAACAACAAACTCAACCCCCATATGGCGTCGACGCCAGGATTTGAACCCGGGCCACATCGGTGGGAGGCGAGTGCTCTCACCACTGTGCCACCCTTGCTTCCAGGGGTGTGAAGAAACATGACGATAGCTGAGCTTGTTACGCAAGAACCAAGAGGGGATAAAGGGGACAGAGGAGGCATCCCCCATACACACCCCATAACATAGGTAATTCGTCTCGAGTTATTTTTAGAATCGGGATAAAGTTACCTCGCGTGCTGCGTGGATGTTTCGTGGAGGTTTCGCATGACTAAACGCCGTGCAAAACATGTCGAGCGAAAGGCAATGAAAGCGTAAAGAGATCGAGAGCATTTCTGAATACTGAAGCGAAATAAGTCGGCGCTCACTTGGGTTAAGGGAATCGTTGGACTCTTTGACAACCCCTGAAATCAGTTTAACTCGAAGTTGTCGTAACCTCAGTGCTTTAATATAAGGAGAAATTTCGCCGGTCTATTGAAACCGGTCGTCTGTACAATAAAGCAAGTAGGGCGCCAAGTGTTATTTTTGTTGAATAATAAAAGACTAATAAAAGAATAAATATCAAACCAAAAATTGCTCTCTTCAAACTGTAAATTGGAAATGATCCTGATAGAATATTCAGCGTGTTAAGGATTTCCCTGATGTACTGTTAGCTCTATACAAGAGAGGAGGTGCGATTCTTTTTTAATTTCCGCTTCGCTGACACCGCTTGAGTAGAAATCTCTATTTTATTTTAGTCGTTTTCGTCGACAAAACGAATAGCAATATCGCTCTCCGCGTCTTCCGCCATTTTTTCAACGTTAATTCGTGAAGGGCGCGTGGCTCTGAGCGTGGATCATCCACGCGGAACCCATTCGCGCTATGTGATTGGCTGTTGTCTAATCCCCCTTGGGATCTGTGGTCTTAAAAATAACTCGATACGAATTACCTATGGAATAGGGTGTGTATGGGGGATGCCTTCTCTGTCCCCTTTATCCTCTCTAGGCAAGAACCTAATGGACAATAGTCAGCCTTTTATAATGGCTTCAGTATAAAACATAACAGCCCACCAAATAAAAAATACCGTCGGTTGCATCTAAGCGTGGACACGAGACCACAAAACATTTTCTAATAGAGCTTTAGACATGAAGTGTTTTGCCGCCAAACGTCTTAAGTTAGACGGCCATAAGTTCAACCATTGAAGTATTCACTTGTTCCAAAGTAATCAACTCTTTCAAGCGATAGAATTCGTGGACCTACCCGTTCCGGAAAAGCTCTACACTTTTCACTTTAATCTTCCCTGCATGGCTTTCGTCACGCCAAGATACTTATCCCTAGTTTCCACGGTCTCTGATAGGAACGCCTGGGACCATGACTGACGATTTGAGGCCCACACACGAAAAAAAAGAAACGCTTGCATTTTCTGAGTCTCGCCACTAAAGCAAGCGAGACTAATAAGCTACTGTTCGTACTTCACCTTGACCTTGCTGGGTCCCTGGGTGAGCAAGACGGTTCAAAAGTCTTAAGCGATTCTGGCCTTACTTAATGGCTTTTAGAAGCTGCATCTCGATTTGTAAGCATCTTAATAAATAGCAAACACGGCGAAGCCGGCTTAAAACTCTAGCTTAAATCTACAAGGTTTTTTACAATGTTTTCTTCAGGTATCAGGATTTTGAGAGACACGTCACTCTCAATACATTTCTTCGTGAAAAAAAAATGTTTAAATGTTTCATTGAATTATATTTCTTACCTTGATTGTTTGGCAAGATCCCTTTCTTATGGCTTTGTCGGTTGTTTTCAGTCGTACATGAACATTGCATGCAGGAGTGCTCAAAATGCTACGTGAATCACATGGTTTAGATTACGATGTTTTACAAGTAAAATGCAAGCGAGATGATCCTGAGACCTCTTCCTACTAAGTGTGTCGATTTTTTATATAAATATATATTGTTTATTTCGAAGCGTAACTCTATAGACCCCTTTACGGTTGTGAGGGCCTGCTGGGTAATCAGGACAAGATGGTGGAAAAATCAAAAGTTTGTATGAGAATGCAAAGTCATGTAATTCTTGCCAATTGAATATGTTTGTCACTTTCCCTTTGAAAAATGTAACTAATGAGCTTAACGAAACTACACATTAAGTGTGGAGGCATAGCAGTCCTTTGTTGCTTTTTAGAAAACCTGAGTTCTTCCATACTTTTTGTGCAATCGGACAACACAAGAATTACAAATAATGTATGTAAGACGTAAAATTTTCTAAAAAGCGACAAAGGACTGCTATGCACTCCACATTTAGTGTATAGTTTCTTTAAGTTCGTTAGTTCAAGTTTACAAAGAGAAAGTGACGAATATATTCAAAAGGAAGAATAAGTTGACTTTGAATTCTCATACAAACTTTTGAATTTCCCGCCATCTTGTCCTGATAACTCAGCATGCCCTCACAACCGTAAAAGGGTCTATTACCGGGTACTGTTCATTCAAAGATCGAGAGCTCGCACTGAAAGTTTGGCGCTTCTCAAAATTCAGAATTGGCCACATGGGTGATTTTGGAAATTAAAATGATAAAGATTATTTTTGGAAGTGTTTGCTCAAGGCCCACTATTACCCCGCATACTACATAATGACAGATTGACCTGACTGAACAGTCCCGTCTAATAGTGAATTCTCTACATATAAAAACATTTTATGTTGTTGTCAGTTTTATAATTTGTTGTGCAAGGGAAGCTCGTGCTTCGATCGTCCTGAATATTGAATGAGTCCAATTTGTCTTGTAAAATTATTCTGTGAAAAACTGCAGAATTATAAGTAGAATAGGGCAAAAAATGACAATCTCCGAGGTTTAAACGATAATTAAAAATTAAACAAAGTCTGATAGTTCTTTTTACCTCAGAGATGATTCAAAAAGGCTGGTTTACGAGCTACCAGATCTGTAAAGTAAACTCGTAGTGAGCCACACCAAAAAAATCCGGCCTGAATTTTCATTTTGGTCTTCTTCCTTTAGACAGAAAGATACAACCAATAAGTTATAACGTGTAAATTGGCTGCCACCGACGGCTATCGTGTCTTAACGGCCTTTATAGCATAAAATTATATTTCGGGACTGTCCAATTACCGTTATGAAATAAAGGTGGTGTAGGTGGGCAAATAGGTTATTTTGCTTGAGAGGAATTTATTTTACAACCCTAATCTACTGTGATCAAGGGCGATTGCTGTGTTTTGGGTCTACATATAAGAATATTAACTCGATGTAAGATTTTACATGTTCTTTTATGCTTGCACTGTTTGCAAATTATTTTTTCTCTTAATCACCCAGCCACACCCTTTAAAGTCACATGGATCTCTCCAGTTAACTGATATGTGGATAAATTATAAATTTACATTTAAATTATAAATTTATGAACTGGAGCTACGCTTTTAGCCCTGACTAAATCTCTCTATATACAAAAAATCAATATATATAGATATATATATATATATCATTTTGTTTATCGAAGGATTATCAAATACTTTCGTTCAGGAAACTTAGCTTTATTCGGCTATGTCCTCTTTTGTTTTCGCCTTCGTTTTTCTTCTGTTTAGGAACTATTAAATGAGAAGCTGGAATCATGGAAAACCAGAAATGACGAGTTAACAAGAGGATTCTGTAACAGCTTACTAATTCAGCTGAAAGAGAAACGTCTTGATCCACTCCTTCGACGACTACAGGGGAAAGAAGCGGCCAAAATATCTTTCGATGAAATCATTGGTGGATACAATCAGATAAAGGAGGATTACCACAATTCTGCTATAGGAGCCAAAGATGTTATTGCCGCGGTTTTCTACGAATTTCACCTGGTACGATTAAACGTTGAAAATTGTCCATTTTTTCGAATTATGTAATGTGACCGCCTATTTGCTAAGTTAGATCAGTTCTGGTTCGTCAAAGTTAAAACTGAAACAGACATCCGTTGGTCTTTATCATCTGAGAACCCCCTCCTAGTAGCAACTTAAGACGTTCACCGGATTAAACTACTGGCCCCAGTTCCTGAAAAGCCGATTAATCTATCTTCCGGTTAGCAGTTAATCCACGATTAAATTTCTTATTCCACGGATAACTAATCGTGGGTTAAAAAGTTGTTCCTAAAAGCGAAATTATCCCGCGATTAACTTATCCCAGATTAGTGCAAAAAAAAAAAAAAACAGTTTAACGAGTTTTTCGACAGCCTGCTTCTAAAAAAACTTTTTTCCCCGATTAGTGAGTTGATCGTCCTCGCTAGGTTTGTTAAATTTAACACGTAGTTTATTCCTAGGTTAGTCTTAATTGTGCTTTCAGGAACAGAATCTAATCGTGGGATAAGATTTATTCCGCGATAAGCGATATTTAATCCTGGATTAGCGATAATCGGCTTTCCAGAAACCCGGGCCTGGGCTGTTATTCCTCTCAGTGAATTTGTGCTCGTTTTTGTTTGTTTGCAGGCCGTTTTGGAAGAACAAGAGCAATACTTGAGTTTGCTAAGACAACTCAAAGACTATGATAAGGAACTAGCCCATGGATTAGTATTTAAGGCTTTTCAAGAACAGGAGAGGCAAAGGCTTGAGGTTCTATTTTTTCTCACGATGCTTTTGACTTTAGAAAACTTGAATAAGCAAGGGTCACCTCTTTTTCCTTTTCACACTGGGGCAGCTGCATAAAAAATGATCCTTTCCAAACTAGTTTTTCAATTTTTATTTGTTTGAGCTAACACTTTGAGGGATGACAGAAGTCGGTATTTCCCAGCTATCGCTTGTTTTTGGATTTCTATTTTAACGGTTTTTGACAGGAAAATGAGCTTATAGGATTAATTTAATTAATTTTAGACTTTTGACGTAATAAGTAAGCATCCTACCGTTGTTAGCGTGGTTTTCAATTAAAATAGTTATAAAATACGCCAGTCACCTGGCCTTCTCCTAATATTTTAATAACGCTCACGAGTTGTGATCTATGGCTGACGACTTAAAATGTTTATCTGTTGACAGGAAGTGCAAGAACAATTGCGTCAGGAGAATCTGGCAGTCAAGAAACAGGTTGTCCATCTTGTTCGTACTAGGAATAAATTAACGTAGGCTCTGGTCGAACTATGTACTTTCCTTGAGCCGAACTCAACGAATTGATGTTAGCTCATGTGAATTGCCAATTAATTACCCAATTAATTAACGCACTTCCAGTATTCGTTGTGTCCTTTGGGGCACAGAACTAGGATATCGGCGCTGCTTTGCAGGCGTTACTAACCGAGGGTAAATTAAGTCTGCGACGCAAGCTACATTCCTCATGAGTCGAACGTTTTCTAAGTTTAGCTAGCCGTTTACTAGTTAGGCAAATTTCGTAACTTGCGTGAACCACGAGCTGTCCGTTTTGTGGCCCAGACCTTACACACTGCTCTACCGGCAGATTAATGATTATTCGTTTGTTTGTTTGTTCATTCATTGTAGTTCGAAATGTTAGGTAGAAAACAGAGTGAAGAGATAAAGAAGGTTCTTAAGCAGATGGATTACGCGCTTGGGCTGCAAAGGGAGCAAATGAACAATATGATGAAAGCGAACATGAAGAATGAAAAACAGGATAGAGAGTTACTTGTGCAGCAATACCAGGATCAACAAAATTACTTCTTGGCAGTTCAGAAAGCAAATGAAGACAACATGAAAATGATTGAAAAGCTGTCCGAACAGATGGAACTGAAAGCACAGAACGCCTCGGAACGTCAAGAAGAAATCCGAGCAGAAATGGAGGAGAGTTACAAGAGAAAAAAGGCTCTGTTGGAAGCAAAGGTCCAGGATTTGACAAATAAACTCAAGGCTTTCTTAGAAGAAAGAGAGCAAGACCTTGGAAAAATGCTCGCCAAGCTCATTGAGCAGACACAAGCACTCAAAGACCAAAAAGATATAGTAGAGAAGATGGAGGCAAAGTATCTGCAACAACAAGAGGACTTGCGCCATGAGATGAATGAAAAGAGGGAAACGGAACTTGCGAAATGGATAAGTAAATTCCAGGCTACGACAGAAACACGAATGCAACAGATGACAGCTATGCAAACGAAGATCGATGCCGTTGAAGGAGAGCTAGCGGATCTTAAGAAACCAGGCTTTTTTGAGCGGAAATGGTCAAAGGTCGAGGCCTTCGGAAGTACTGTGAAGGATATATGCTTGACAATGTGACAAGTACCTACAAGGTCCCTCTAAGAAACTTTTTTCTAGCATCAACAGTTTCCCCGAATTGATGCTATCGTTGTTACTTTTATTGCTTTGTTCAAATATTGCGCTCTTCTCAGTCATTTATAAAGACCCTGAGTATTGGTCCGGCCGGGGTTCGAACCCGCGACCTCCCGCTCTGCAGAGTGATATCAAAGAACGGGTGAGAAATTTGAAAAAATTCTTAGGTAGATCTGACAAACTGTAGGTAAGGCAACCGCGTAATAACTTTAAGTCATAAAAACTAGTTAAAGCTATCGCTAAGTGCCAATGAGCAAAGATTTTGCCTATAAGTGCGCGCTTTTTAAATTTGCTCAGAAATGTTAGTTTACGATAATACTTAGGCCCTCAGTGTACAAGGAGGGAGGGTAACCCTAGTGCTAGGGTTACCCCAGCAAGAGGGTTACCCTAGCACACGCACATTTCTTCTTTTTTTACAAGACGTGTATACAAGGCAGGTAGGGTTACCCTAGCGCTAGGGTTACCCAAGCAAGAGGGTTACCCTACGTGCCTTGCAAACGCTCTACTAGGGATAACTCGCCTACCCGCGACAACTTTCCTACGTCATGCGTGACCAGTAATTTTGACAATTTGAACGGATTTGTCCAATTTCTGAGCTGAATTATAAACATCTGAACGATATAAGGTATTTTCTGTATACGATGATAATATTTTCCCGTTTTGTCGTGAATTTAACGTGTTTTCCATAGAGAACGTCAAGTTTTTTGTCAAGTGTCAAGTTTTTTGTCAAGTGTTTTTTGTCAAACGATGTCACGCATGACGAAACACGTCAGTAAAGCTGGTAAAGTTGACCGGGCTGATAGGGTAACCCTACCAGTGAAATTTGGCGACGAACTTTATTTTCAAGATCTGCCAATATATGATAAACTAATATCTCTTCAGCAAAGGTGGGGAAAAAAACACCACCCACTAAGACAAGAAAGAGAAACAAACTAAAATTCGCAGGCAGTGCAGGCGGAAGGGGAGGTGGTGGAAAATGTTGAAAATTGGTTCAAACAAGCAATGTGAACAACGTGATGGTGAGCGATCGAAAGGGGCGATCACATGGAAAAGCGCGCTTAAGAACGATATCGTCCGGAACGCCCTAAATTCTGATTGGCTGGAAATAAGATAGGCTTGGAACCTGCCGCCTTACCTGCAAACCATTATCAAATGCCTTGCCATAAAATTCCATTATGATGTCGTCATAACGGTGTCTTTTTTCTCATCTTTTTTGTTGTTGTTGTTGTTTTATCAGCGCTTCCCGCTCATTATTTAGGAATTAATTTTGTTTATCAAGAAATGGATTATTGAATTGTTTCATTATCAGGTAAAAATATTGAGTTTTTTTTAAAACGAAAGTCTTATTTGAAGTAAGGAATGATCATGATTACTGGCACATCGTAGGACAAAAGCCGGTCAAAGTTCACACACAAAGGTACTGTCGATTTCCCACGCTCTCTCGGGTCCCCCCAGAGAAGAGACTTTTTTGGTGAGGAGCGTGGGCACATTTCCCGAACAGCGGCTGATAATCGAGCGTACTGTTAGCTTCAGTTCACTTTTCACTATAATAAATGTGCAAGGTATTTTTTTCTCCTTTTCCAAAAATATTTCTTGTTCAGAGACAGCTCGTTTTCTTTTAAGAATTATTCTTTTTAAATTCTTTGGAGTTTTAGAACCGTAGAAGTTTATGGCGGATAGAAGTTGTTGTAAAGAATCAGGTTGAGCAAAAACGCAAATCTCTCACGTAAGGCGACTGTTGATTTGACTTGTTTTCGCTAATAAATATGCAAGGTAATTTTTCTCCCTTTTTAGAAATATTTTTTGCTCACAAACAACATGCTTGCTTTTAAGAATTATTCTTTACAGTTTTAGAACCGCAGAACTTCTCCTTGACGAATGACATACTGACAATGAAATTTTTTTGGAGCGAACACAAATCAGGTAGGCTGCATTATAAAGGACGGTACTCCTTTGAAGTTGGTATCCTCTGGGAATCTGACATCCGCTGACAGGTTGGCATTCTGTCGGCCAATCAGAAATGTCGTTTGCTGCGTCCGCCTTTCGGACGTAGTTTAAAAAATCTCAAAGGAGAGTTGATTGCAGGCGGTTTTTCTAACTGCCTGTTCCCCTCGACCCCTCCCCCATCGTTTTCCGTTTCGACCTCGGTTAAGCTTTCGCGGCCTGTAACTCTTTGCAAATTAGACCAAAAAACCGCCAGCTTAGCAGGCTATCCTTTACACATTACTGTTCTTTTCAAAACACGCAAATTCGGAAGTTCAAAAGCCAACTGACGTCTGCGTTTACGGAGAAGCTGTTTTCTGTAAAGCATACTCCGCAAAACTTTTGTACCCATTTACAGAACTTACATGTGTGCCGCCTGAATGACGTTTTATCAGATCCTCGTTCAATCTGTTGCAAGAAGATTTGATTTTGTCTTTTTTTGCCTTCATTTTTACGGTTCCATGAACCAACAATCATAGGCTTGGCTGTCAACAAAAGACTTCGCTATCAAGCGAGTCCCTCCTGTTCAATACATAGAGGCATGCTACTGTACTAGCCATTTGGACGCAAACACAGGAGCCATAATCATTAATTTTCAGTGTTAAATCCCTATTTTTTCTCTTAATACTTTAGGCTGTTTTATCTCAATGCTGGACATATCATTACTGCATTTGTAGTACTTAAAATCCTTGTTAAATGTTATCTTCAACAAAGATCAACAACTGCAATTTCCCTGACAGTATTGTTTAATGGTTAATTTTTTCGATGTACAGGAAAAAAAATTGGTAAAGCTATAACAACAGCAGCCGTTTTGTTCGTGGGAACCAGGGGCCCGTTTCTCGAAAGTCCCGGTGACTTTTCGGGCCCGAAATCAAATATTCAAATCGAAATATAAAGAATAAGAGCGCGGGTCCTGGCTAGCAGACTACTCCATTATATTTCACTAACTGATAGTTTTATCATGCTAGATGCAAAACTGTTGAAACTTCGATCTTTAATGTAAACGGAGACAGCTTACCGGGCCCGTTAATTATCGGGACTTTCGAGAAACGGGCTCCAGGGCCATAAAAATGGTCTGTAACTTATGGTAATGAGGGCATATGCGTTTATCATTCTAGAGATAGAGAATAATGCGAGAAATCACTTCAAAAGGCTCAACAAATTAAATGTAAACACTAGCTGAATTCAGTGGTAACTTTTGATGTAGAGCCACACAGCTATATTTTTGCAAAAAAAGCTGTCCTTTTACAAATATATTAGCGTGTGCTGCATTCTTACGGTATCTTTTTTTACGTAACTTATATGTACCTGATTAACTGCTTTACGCATATGCAGACGAGGCGGAGCGTTTTGAAACTTGGGGGGCTCATCTTCCACTCAGCCATGTGCATACCCCCTCCTCAAATTTTCCAAAAATACCCTTGGCGTTTTTAGTTGGCACAAGCAACCTCTTTCCAGTCTTCACAGTCACGGTCTTGTGTTTCCGTAATCGATTTGTGACAATGCATCCGTAGGCAGTTGTTCAAGATTGTTCAGGCGGTCCTGCTTCATGGTGCTTCTTAGGTAGTTTTTGAGTCTTCTTAGGGCAGAAAATGTGCGCTCTGAAGTCGCTGATTTCACAGGTAATGTCAACTACATCCGTAAAAGTGTTTTCGGCGCCAAAGCGTGGGGCGAGGGGTCTACGGCGCCCCCTGCTGCTCCGCCTATGATGTAGCAATGCATAATGGGGAGCGATTGCTTGGGCGGTCACTCAAGCAGTTAATCATTACAGTGAGTTTCGTATGCCGATATGCCCAATGCCCAATTGGCAAAGCAACCTTTAAGGTTTTTAGGTATATATATTTACCTTCTCCTGTTACTAGCTTTCCCTCATTGAAACTCTTTTAGGGGTCAAAGTATTTCCCAGTAACTGTCTGAATTCCTCTAAGTCACGAAGGAATTCAGGGTTCAACCTTCTTTTATTATCATTGATGCATTGTAGTATCCCTGGGTGAAATGTGGGAGAAGGTAAAGCAAACGCCGCGAAACCAGGGAAGAAGCGAAGAATACTTTCAGCAACTTTCTGGCTATGATGTGATGAAGCTGAGGAATCATGGACCTTAAAAACCTATCCAAGAAATCAGTAAACGATGTTACCCTGCGTAGAAAAGCTAAAAAATTATTCACCAGGAAGAAGACGCGTTAGAAATTCCAAGGTAACTAGTCATACACTTCATGCTTGACCTTGTTTTTGTTACCTCACTGAGTACGGAAAGACAACAAGTAAATATGATTATTCTATAATTATTGCATGTTAAACATATTTATCTATATCATTAATATAGGAGCTGAAGATAAACGTTTCTTTCGATGATTTCACTGACCATTTTAAGGTCGATGAAACTTTTGCTTGAGTATCATACCGCGCGTAAATGTTCATCCAGGAGCAAAACTTTAGCTTTCAGTGTTAGTTACTTTTTAAGAGCATTTAAGAGTTATGTAGGATTTCATTGTCGCAGGAGTCTCTTATAGACTACTCTGTCTAAATGTTGAGACCATGGTACGATAGGACCACAGTTACCATTAATATTCACACCTTTTGTTCCACAGTGATCAAGATAACATCCAAAATTGCCTTCCACGACTACATGCAAATACGCACGCGACTCGGGGCATTTTCAATTTGCAGTTTCAATTACCATATGCCATATTTGGCAACCTCGCGCCAGTCCTCGTGAGAAAGAAAATGGTGTTGGAAATGATGACAAACAACCTTATATCATCGTTCTCAGCCAAAAAGGAAAAAAAAAATCACCTGTAAAGACAAAAACATTCACAGATCGCTTGTGGTCGACCATAGAAGCATGTCTGGTCTTGCGGTAAT
The DNA here is from genome assembly GCA_942486035.1 of Porites lobata. NCBI lineage: Eukaryota > Metazoa > Cnidaria > Anthozoa > Scleractinia > Poritidae > Porites > Porites lobata. Next base: position 1,530,680 of record CALNXK010000013.1, read on the forward strand.
AATTTCATGGAAGCGATCAGACCAACAACAACAACAGCAACAACAATAATAATAGTAAAATAATAATAATAATAATAATAATAATAATAATGATAATGATAATAATAATTAATAATAAGAGGAAGAAGAAGAAGAACAAGAAGAAGAAGAAGAACAAGAAGAAAAAGAAGAAGAACAAGAAGAAGAAGAAGAAGAACAAGAAGAAGAAGAAGAAGAAGAAGAAGAAGAAGAAGAAGAAAGTTCTTTTGTCACATAACGTGGTTTTCAACAGGGCACTGCATAAAAACTAAAAACTACAGTACTAAAAATATTAAAATAGATGAACTAAAAAATGTCACACTAAGCGAGCTTATTAAGATTTAAAATGTTTAAGTAATCAAATTTTAAAATAAAAACTAAAAACTGCAGTACTAAAAATATTAAAATAGATGAACTAAAAAAATGTCACACCACGCAGACTTATTAAGATTTTAAATGTTTAAGTAACGAAATTTTAAAAGCATTATAAGGTAGACATCTCATGTCTTCTGGAAGGGAATTCCAGTCTGTCAATGCACTGTTAAAGGATCTGAGTAGACCCCAGTTCGTGTTTGATCTAATAGATCTAATAGTTTCCTTGGAGCGGGTGTTATGGCTATGATTGTCTGAGCCTCGAGTAATCATACTGTTTCTTTCACTGTCATTAATAAAATTATGCATAAAAAGACACCATCGCATATTAATCTTCTGGTTGATAGATTCATCCAGTTCAGATCTAGAATTGCTTGAGTTGAAGAGAAATGCGTCGCTCGATCCAGAACTAGCTTGGCTGCTTTATTCTGAAGAACTTGGATAGAATCCATTAAAACGTGTTATTTTTGTCACCCCATACGATACTTGCATATTCAAGAATAGGAATGACCACTGTTGACACATAGATCCTTCTTGCATAAACTGGAAGAAGATGCTTGATTCGTTTTAAGACACCTTGTCTCTTTGCTATTTTACTTTGTAGTTGTTCAACTGTGGTCATGCCAAGTAAGGTGCTGGTTTATGATCACTCCAAGATACTTGAATTTGGTAACGTTCTCCAATGGATCATTGTTGGCTATAAGAGCTATGTCATCAGATTGACTTAGTTTGTTGCGTCCTCCAATGACCATAAACTTCGACTTAGTAACGTTTAGTGTCAGCTTATTGTCATGTAACCAAGATGTAATAGCTGCCAAGTCTGCATTGAGCTTTGATTGCAAATTGTTTGGCGAGTTCTCATGACAATAAGATGCCATGTCATTAGCAAACATCGTCATCTTTGAGTGATGCAGTTCAGATTGAATGCCAAAGAAGAATTCGAATTCCTTAGTATGGCTCATTATTTTCACCAGTAAAAAATTATTAAAAGCCCAATAACCCAAAAATGGAGATCTAGTTTTTGCTAACTGGCTCCCCAACCTCCCCGTCCACTTTCACAGTCCCCGATCACTTGCACTGAGACAAGTACTCCGCCCCTGACCCTCCATCTGAAACTTTATAGAAGGAGTTCACTTAATTTTGAACTGCCACCTATTGTCAAGGAGAGTTACAAGAACGAATCGATGATTCAAGGATATGTCCCTGAACCCCTTAAGTAGGATGTTATCCCGGTACCAACGTATACTCTCTGCCAAAATCCGTCGAGTAGGATGTACAGCCAATCGCTGACGTCTCACCCGTGCAATGATCACATAGGGCTCTAACTACCCTTTTGAAGCAAATCTGTTATAAACTTGTTGATAACCTATTCGAACTTCAGGGAAAAGAAAGAAAACAAAAGAACGTTCAGAACACAAATAAAGTATGATGTGGACAACTTAAAGCCTGTCAGAAATCCTGTTTGGTATAGAAAGCCACGTTTTTGCAAGCGAAGAGTGTGGATGCAAGTGAAGGTAAAAAATTCCCGTCAGTTGAAGCGATACGTTTCTCAGAATATTTTAAGCAATTCTTGGAACTCTACGGTAAATAAAGTCGGTGTTTTGCGGGCTAAATTTGGATTCAGCCAGGCTTTGCTGTATTTGCTTTATTGATAAATTTGTTTAGTTATTAAGAGTTTTTCTAGAAAGTGTGACAAGGTTTGTTTTCCCTTGGTAGTAAAACGTTTTATATACACGACGGAAGCAAAGATTGAAAATGATATGATACGCTTGCGATGCTTTATGAACCAGTTTAATATTGAACTCGATTGGAAATTCACTCTTTCACTCACTCCAACGCTCGCGTGGTCTTAACTTCACTGCGGACAGGTTTCAGACAAATAATACCCTGATTTATTCTCACGGACTTTCATACAATGTAGCTGAATTGATATAAACACTTATTTGGTTCAAAGTTCAGTTTTTATTGATCGCCTTCTTGTCGTGTAGCGTTAGGCCCAGTTCATACGTCGTCCTTCTGCCGTGCCGAACTAAATTCAGCAATTACGTTCGACAAAAGCACGGCAGAAGCACGGCGTCTGAATCTAACTTTTGAATTAAGTTCGGCAAGCAATTAATTTCGACAAGCGCTGCCGTGCTACACGGCTCTGGCACGGCAGCGATTCAAACGTCGTGCTTCTGCCGCGCTAAACAAAATTCATAAATTATATTAATGTATTTTGGCGAGATTCGGTTCCCACGGGGAATTGGGAGACGAATTGTTACGAGGCATCAGTAAATCCTGAATTTGGTTCGACTCTGGCACGACGTCTGAATCAAAGTTGTTTTCCTGCCGTGCTACAGTCGAACCAAATTACAATTAAGTTCGGCACGGCAGAAGCACGACGTCTGAACTGGGCCTTACATGCAGAGTTATTTGACACGGTTAATGTCAAAAATCAACAATCGAAATAAACTGCAACTGATGCAAATTATTTCAAATGTCATGCTTTACCCGCAGCACTTCACTTTCCATTGGAAACTACTAGTATAGTTTAAACGGAGTTCACCCCTTGTTTAACAAAAACGCGTTCTAAGCCATTTTCATCTTATCTAACACCAATTATCGTGAACAATTTCAATAAAGCGTATAGCGTAGACAGGAAAAGCACTACTTTTTTTCTTAACTCAACCCACCTATAGAAAGGTCTAAGTTAGACTTTGTTTAAATAACAGACCCTAAATTAGAATTCATCCAAAGAAAAGCACTAAGGATAATTGTATGCTGATGTGATTCTTTCCTAATTGACAGGAATATTTTTTCCTGGATAGCAAAGTTTCTATCGGACTTCTATGTGCAGCAAAACCCTTTACTCAGTGCCATCTTTTCGGGAACAATAGGCTTACAAACCATTCTCGTCCCCCCACAGCCTCTAGGGACGAGAATGACTAATGCAAAGAATGCAAGATCATCCGCGCATGACTGGCGCGAGAATTCCAAATATGGCACTGATAAAAGTGTGAGTCAATTACCCATTTCAACCATTTATACCTTTCTGGTAGTATAAATCCTGTGTTTTTGGAAGGTTATCGTGATCAATGGCGACCTAGAATGCGCTAAGATTGCGCTAACTTAATTTCCTCTGGTTGAAGGTCAGTTATAATCTGTAGTTAGATCGTCTCTTGGACAGTATGAAAGATTCTTGCGACACAATTTAATAGACTTAGTATCTATGCTTTGGTGAAACTATTATCCGTTCTTATTGACCAATGCTGTAGGATGGAATTGCTGTTAAACTGGACAGATAAGAAAAGACGAGTTCAACTTTCGCTTACGCGTTGCGATACCCCCATATTACACATTCACAACTTATAACATGGTGGATGAGTGCTTGCGACTCGTCTCAAATTCCAGCTCGGGCCAAAAACATGCCGACGGAATAGACAGATTGTCACGCATGAATAGTAGTCTTAATTACACCAAGATTTCCGTTGCTACTTCCTTCTGCTTAGCAATATTCCAGCTTTTACATCATTATCTCCTTTATGTGGTTAAGGTAACCCAAAGAAGAAAGTAAACCTAAAGAAGTAAAACACCAAGCGGTTTTTAGTTCCGGCTTACTTCATTCTGCTTCCGCCTTGGAATTACACAAACGCACCAGAACACATCATTACAGGCCCCTCCTGACAACTCCATTTTATTATTATTTTTTCTTTAAAACCTTGAAGCCTTCATACCGCTAATATTGGTTGTCAATTTTGCTTGTCTCTTTACATTTTTTGGCAGAAAGTTGGCCTGAAGATTGGTCTTTCTACAGAGGACGCAGAGCGTTGACTTAAAGTGCTTACAGATTATGGATGTAAGTTAACCAAGAAATTTACTCAAAACAAGTTTAAGAACCCCGAATGTTTAAGGCAAGCAAAATAATATCTGTCTCAACGAACCGATGAACATATAAAGAGAATGAGGGAAACGGCCTGTTTAGTTGTTTCGAAGATATAGTTAAATGGTCGATAAGGTTAAACGGATTGCTCAAAGTAAATACTGTTCTGTACTTTTTTTGTTAAATTGCCAAGATCATGAGGACTGAATAGATAACACAAAAGTAGCCAAGCGTAAATTTGGTTTGACGCTGTTGCTGTTCATGTTTTTTTTTCTTTTTTTCCTCTTAAGGTCACGGGGACACCTTGGGCTCATTAATGTATTTATTTTGAAGCGTGGCACGAAGTACAACGACTAACATCGACAGGTTTTAACTTTTATACGAGATATTCATAACTGGATAAAAGATAAGCGCATAATTTAAAGTGATCACTTGCACATGTGGCACTTAGACTGCGAACCGAATGTTTATTCAAAGTGAAAAACGAGCTCTGAATGGTAGCAAACCTTGTTTCAGTGATTTTTAAATCTATAAAAAGAAGCAACTTATAAACAAAATTGAAGCGTGGAATGTAATTAACCATAATTACCATAATTGCTACATACTCGTGCTATAACCCGGAGCCTCAAAATTTTACTTTTCCGACAATTTTGTGTCTAAGAATTCAGCGCAGATATACAAAACTTCATGAGCTGGCACTGCAGAGGGGTAAATCTGGTGAACTGTGGTGTGTCATGTATAAAGCAGAATAGGCCATTTTACAGTTGTGGGCTTGGTGTCCTTGCCTTTGAGTGAACGTGAGGCTTAGGGTGACCTTGTTTTGATACACACCTCCTTCCTTTTCTAATGTAAATTTTGCTAAAAAAATACTATTTAGAATAACAAAAACATGATTTACATAATGAAACAAGCAGGGTTGTATCAAAAGAAGGTCAACTCCAGCCTCATTTCCAACTGTAACTGTAAAATGGGTTATTCCAAAAGAATGCTTCCATAAACACAGGTAGCCCAAGCTCGAAACTGATGAGCATCGGCCAACATCGGCATTTCATTTTCCTAGGTTACAGAAACCATACGTTTTTTCCCATACAAATCCTTATATTTCAAATCTTACGCAACTGCCGATGTTCGCTGATGCTCATATTTCGAGCTTGGGCTACCTGTGCTATAAAAAATATACGGCGTTAATTTCAGGAATAAGTGATTTTGCTAATTTAAACGATTATACGGCTTGCAGGCAAACGTTAAATGGTAAACTCTCCTGTATACATGTACACTAGAGGTTTTGACTGATCATTTACTAAAAGAATCACATAGTGCTGTCGTCTATTTCTTCCGCAAAATTGTACACAAAAGCGCGATTTCCCTATTTGGTACAACTGTGGCTTGAAGTACTGCCTTAAAGCGATCTACCAAATAATAATGATAACAAAAACAACCCTCCTAAACTTCCATCATTCCACAATGTCTCTGTAAAATTTTATGTAAATCACCTCTAAAGCAGCCGACATTATCGTTTTAGCAGCGTTTTACAAGATGTAGCGCAAGCAAGATTTTTCCTTATGAATTCATTCATGAATAGGTGTCCCTCGCGACCTAAAAGGGAGCAAAAACGGTGAAGGTTAAGATAAAAGGGTCCTTATTTCGCGTCGTTAGCTCGGAATAGTCCTGATCTGACTAACAAACCTGGGGCCAAAGGTGCGCTCGTCTTATCCCGCTTCTCCCTCATACATTTACTGGAATTAGAGATAGACGCCTCTATTTAAAATCAAAAAGTAATTACTCAGGGTAATCCATTCAGGGAGCTTACAAAGCATCCTGCAATCAGTAGAGTTCACTAACTAGACAATAAAAAAACATAATGAAATAAATACAATGGTAATATAACATATGAACTAATAACAAGGGGCGCAATCCATTCAACCAAAATTTCCGGAAATTTCGGTCCAAAACTAAATGGATCTGTTCGGTCCAACTGGAAAAGTTTCGAAAAAACGAGTTCACCTTTTGAGGTGGACCACTTTTCCCGGTCGGACTGGTTGGAATTTTGGTTGAATGGATCGCGCCCAAGATCTCCCAAAATTATGTACAGTTACAATGATTATAAAAACCGTACTTCCACGGTAAAGATCTCCTGGCCACTTCTGTTCTCATAGCAGACAGATGCAAAAGATTGCTCTGGCGGGTTGAGCGAGCACAAATGTCCTTGTTAAAAACAAAATAGTTCTTAAAATACTGAGGGCACCGACCATCCATACATTTCCTCACAAGTTTAAGGATATGTTCATCGCGCCTGGACCTTAGACTTGGCCACTTCAAAGCTTCCATCGCAGTGTCACTACTAGATATCTCTAGATGCCCAGACCAGAGCACCATACTCTAATGTCGGTCTAATCACTGATATGTAATTGGTAGTAGCACTATGTGAAGTGACATAACGGCGCACACGTCCTAACAGACCGACCGGCCTACCAGCGGTAGAATTGGTGATTTACACCTAGAAATTGAGCTGTAAACGTCGTGCACAGCAGGCCGTACACTAGCCAACTGTGCCAACCCTTAATTCCCAAAGCAAGGATTGCACTCTGACGAGAGCATTTTCCTCCCACCATTGTGACCCGGGTTTGAGTCCTTGTGTCGATTTAATAGCACAGCTCTCGCGCACAGCATGACCGTAATGCGGGCTCAGGGTGGCAACTCCTCGAGATCACGTGTTTTTTTAGGTTTCAAGCTGACCAGTTATTAGCTTGCTATTGATTACAGGCTAAGTTTATGTTTTTCCAGCTAGTCCTCAAAAGTCATTTAGTCCTCCCTTAAGCGGATTTCTTTGCAGTTTTTCCAAGGTCATTGCCTGAAGTAAATTATAAATACATAAACGGGTGCTTCGCTTTTAGCTCTGGCTAAATCTATATATTATGTAGGTTGATCTTGTTGTTAATTCTCTTGTTTGTTCCAAGAGGGTTTTCTCTAGCACGTAGAAGCCGACGCCTTTCAAGTCGTCGCTTCTTTCACTAGGGAAGAGACCGACCGGAAATACGTCTACGTTCGCAGGCTAGTTTTTCTCCAGAAACTCCGGTTTTTCCTTTCCCCTAAAACCAACATACCAAATTCGAATTTAATCTGAGAAATGTCTACATTAACTTGGGGACACTTAAGATGGGGCACACGTTTGTCAGTTCTAAGTCTGGGTTGTAATCGCCATTTTTTTAGGGTTAAGGGAGATATTTTAAGAACACGCTCCTCACCCTCCAGACGCGTGTTCATTTCGCGCGCCTCGCTTGCCCTAAAACAAGTGCCCACCACAATGGCTTTTCAGTTTTCGGAATTGCCAGGTTTTATCGTCCATAAATAACATTATGTTTTTTCCTCTCTTGGTCAGACATCTTGGCGTGAAACGTATCAGCTGGAAGATGAAGAGAAGGCTTTCGCCATGGCGCTTGAGCTTTCCCGCAAAGAGCATGAACAAAGACAGTCCACAAGTAGCAACCAGCAGCATCAGTCGGTAATAACAATATTTCATGCTGAAATAGTTTCTAACAATCACTTCCGCGAGGGATTCTTAAATAAGCAATCTTAGTAGTGAAGGGCAAATTTGGCGTTGCTGATTCTTTTACTCGTTCACCCCCATATTTGTAGACACTTTTCCAAAGTCTTCTGTGAAAACTTTGGCTCAAAAGCACCAACACAAAATGATCTCATCCGCTTGCCTGTTTAACGGTTAGGTAATCAATTGCCATTTCTAATCCTTTGTGTTACAGCAAAGAAAAGCATGACTTCCATACGCTCACTGGAGTCGTATGAAATCAGTATTTTTCATTGCAACGCCTTCCTTAACTCGAGTGGGGTTCCAAAAAAGTACAGTTTTTAACCATAAAATGCTATGTCAATAATAATGTATAAAAATTACGTTCCTCTTTAAAGGAAGAATTCCCAGTAAGACGTGGTCAGAACTACGAGGAAGACGTTGCTTTATCACGAGCACTAGAGCAATCAGCTCTAGACTCGTCATATGTGGCTTCCAAAAGATCTGCCGGATTGGAGGCCAAGGGTCAAGTTAGACACATTTCTCTTGGCGGTATGTTATTAGTTTTAAAACCAAATAGATTTCTTCCCGCCGTTCTCTGCTATTACTTAAAATGTCCGCTTTCTATCCGATAGGTGATGTTTTGTCAAAAACAGGAAATCGACTGGCAATACCGCTTTGCCTTCCGAACAATTGTAGATGGGATTCGAAGAAGAGTCAGTATCTTCAAACAGGGGAGAAACGTCACTCGCTGTATGTTGTGGAAGAAGCCCTTGAAAAGTTGAGGAAGATTAAAGGTACGCTTTTCAATAAGGTGCTTTAATTGAGCGATCGACCTGTTAAGAGTAAAATAAAAAAGTTAGGTTTTCAAAAAATCATGGTTAAATGATAGAACTCAACAGAATTGGCCTATGGCACGGCTGTTAACAAAAGGACACGTACACTCTGTTTGAACGTAGAATCGCTAATTTTATCATATACATTATATCTTCTAGGTCCGGTATGTGTAGTATCTATTGCCGGCCCATACAGAAAAGGAAAGTCATATATTCTAAGTGAAGGATTTGATCAGCCACAAGTATTTCCTCTTGGACATCACATGGACCCTGAAACAATGGGAATCTGGCTTTGGATTGTACCTGGAATCTTCAAGGTTAATTCAAAACTACCTGTCATTTAAATCAGTAATATTGCAAGTAGCCATTCATATGATATGTTTGTAATTACTTTAAAGGCAATAATTCTTAGTCAATTTAGGAGGCTTTTTGTCCCCTTACCCCATTGAACCCCTGCTACAGCAGCCATGTGTCAAAGACGCACACGGATAAAGGCATTCTTCACACGCCTGAGATGTGACGTCCACTATACAACACCAATCCTCCCTGTAACATTTTTGTTTCCTTTCTGTGTGCATGATAATGCGGAGGGGAATGGGAGTTGGGGACCATTAGGAAAGAAAATCACCCAGCCCTCGACAGAGTAAGCAAAACGACTAGCAAATTGCAAACGGTGATCTTCTACTGTCCTAACTCGTACAAAACTTACCCACGTGTTTTTGTGCATTCTTAATATGCATGATTCCATTGATGCTTTCCTCTAGGACTCCAGGGGCCAGAGGTTCACCGTGGTATTACTTGATTCCGAAGGAATTGACTCTGTTACCGGTGAAGGACTCGATGACAACCAGATTTTTACTTTGACAGTATTGCTGGCATCGGTTCTAATATACAACTCACAAGGTGTTCCTACCCGGCGGGATCTCGAAGGACTTGAGTATCCTTAAACATGATATTAAGTATTTAAGTCTCATATTTTTCGTATGCAGGATCACCCTACCGTGGCACTTTTAAAACATTTTTGATTTTTATTGGTTATGCACGATATAAGATATGATATGTATATGATGTATATCAATGATGTGATATATTTTTAACAGTTATTCCATTAGTGCGCGTTGGATGTGAGATGGTAGAGGCCAACTAGGCACGTAGCGCCGAGTTGCCTATAACCATCTCATATCCAACAAGCGCGAGTGAATAATCTTTTATTAAAAACGTCCAAAAAATATGGAGAATTCTTCCCGACTTTATTTGTAAAACAACCGATTTTCAGCTTGTTCTTAATTTTGAGCAGACGCGTACAGTTACCATATCTGGAGAGCATGGTATAATGGCTCATATACCATGATGGCTAAGCCAGTCAAAGCTCTAAAATTGCATTATCCAATAATCAGGTTTTAATAAATATATAACAATTATTCACTGTAGTGGAGCTGGCTAGTGGTGGTGGATATTTAAAACAATTCTGAAAAAAAAATTATTAAATTTAGTTTTAAGCTTATTTATAAACAAGTCAAAGTAACGCAAGACATTGTAAACAAAAAACTTTTTCACCTGTTTTATCGATGAATTCAAGTCAAAGCTTTACCTGTTAAAACTTCCAAACCGAACTTCGTCACCTTCTTCGTGTATGTCGGGAACAGCTTGCTTGATTACTTGTGAAATTTCTTTGTTTCAGTACGGCAGCAAACCGGGAAGGCATTTTGCTCGCAACTTACGTGAGTTTGGCGTCGCTCGCTCAAAGGAACTGGAGGTGCATCAGTGAATAGTGCAGGATATTCACTGATTTAGTAGCCAACCAGAGCGCGCGAAAAACACTATCCCCTGTTTTAGTGTATGCTAAATATATTTAAGCAAAAGACCACGCTTTCTATGGGTTTACCTGCGTGATAGCCCATGCGGGATGTTGGGAGAACACGAGAAAAGCTTGTAAATCACGAGCCGAAGAATGTAGTTTTCTTTAACCATTACCCAGGTTTATTGTTAAGTTATCCCAGCGCATCGAGGTACGATCAAAAACAAAAAGTGTTGCTGGAAAAAGACACCAGGACTCAGAGTTTTTTCATAAAACATTTCCTTTCTTTATCTGGCTGCTGCGAGACGTTGCCCAGGAAATCCCACGAGATTGTCGCAACATCAAGGACTACTTTCTCAAGAAGGTAAACCTATACTTAATAGGTAATAGCTAGGATGACGCATTTAAAATTACCATAGGCAAAATGCGTGACGATGCCAAGAATCGACTGAGATGTTGCAGTGATAAAAATGCATATAGGTAGATTGGCTATGTAAAGGTTATTGGAATAGTAAGTTATGATTATGGTAATTTCTGGTTTGGAACCCAGCAAATGAAGATTTTCTTACCTTTTTTACACAGATTAGTAAAAGGTTTGCTTCTCGTTAGGCTAATCATTTTCAGTTTCAGGTGCATAGTTTAGAAAGAAGTGTAAACATTTTTAACATATATTTGAGTCATAATTTTTGCAAAGGCCTGTTGAAGTGCTCTGCTATTTTCTGGAGCTACATCGGGTCCGCCACCTCTCTGTCTTAACATGACGTCATCATCCAATAATTTTCCTGTTTTTTTTTATGATAAATGAATACAGAGCTCCAGTTAAATAATGGAAAAACTATTCCAAATCCTCAAATATTGATCAGGGCAAGCTAATGGGGAAGAAAAAGCCGGGTAAATTAACCCTATTCCGACTGGCCTTGTTTTTCTTCATGCGACCGAAGGGGCGGAGGAGAGGGTGCTCGCCCCCTATAACTTCAAAAACCGCTCATGCTATGTCCACCATAGTTACACAGAATAATGTACTCATCGTTTTCAACTTCTGGGTATAACTTGATGGGCATAATGACGTTATCTGACGTGACATCATGATCATGACGTCATAATTCTGAATTTAGATAATTCAAAATGGCGGATCCAAGATGGAGGATGCTTTCTGTTCCTTTTTTCGTAATAAATGACATGACATTATCATGACATCACTGTAACTGTTAATGATCATTTATGTGTTAGCTAACTTCTTGACTTTATCAGAAACCTTACTATTTAAGTATTTTTCGCTTAATGCCTACTTTGAGGGAAACTTGAATTCCGCAAATATGTTCAGCATTATGAAGTCATGATGGCGTCAGATTAAAACCCCTATAAATCTAGGTATTCTTAATAGAAAAAGTGATCCGCGTTTAAAAGGATGCTGAGCAACAAGCAAAAAGATCTGCAAAATGTGAAATTTTGAAGGAAATGAACACGATTGAAAATTTAAACTCAGCATCTGCCATTTGATCATATTAAACTTTTTTTTTTCATGCTAGTCATTAAAAGGCCGAGATTTCATTAAAACTTACAATAACTTTGATTGAATGATGCTAAATAAAGTGTAATATAACAATGCAGTCAGTAAACAGTAAAAAAACTCTGTTGCCATGGTAACGTAAATATTGACGCACGATAGCTTGATAATATCCCAAGATAAATTTTAGGAAAAGGTGCGAAGATTGGTGGTCATAGCTTGAACGGTTTTAAAGTAATTTAGTTTTTTGGAGAGGGTTGAAGCCCCCACGGTCTGAATAGGGTTAAGCCAATAAAAAAACGACGAAATATTTGAATGTGTTATGGGCTTTTGGTGTGGACATTCCCAATATCTTTTTGTAATTTACCTACGAATTAAATAAACGTTGACATTCATTACACCTTCCGTGAGAAAAATTTTCCACATCTGAACCGTTTCTGTAATTCCGAATTTTCTGTGAGGTCTGAAATGACCACTTTTGAAATACATATCTTAATTTTTTGCAGGTTTTTAAGGTCCATGATTCATCCTCTGCATCTCCGGATGACCAGCAGAAAGTTGCTGAAAGCATTTTAAGCTTTTTTCATGGTTTCGAAGCGTTTACTTTGCCATCTCCCACCGTTGATCCAGAGATGCTAAAAAGCATCAATGACAATAGAAGGCGGATAAATCCTTTGTTCCTGAGTGGCTTAGAGGCATTCAAACGGCTACTGGGAGACGTTTTGACTCCTAAAAAGAGTTTCAATGAAGGAGAGCTGGTTGCAGGAGAAGGTATATATCTGTTACTAATCTGGAAAAAAGGCGCTTTTCTTGATGCCTTTAGAGTGAAACGATAAACTGAAAAAACATCCGTATCTGTCGGCGCTAATTATACAGAAGGGTCTGGAGAGAGTTTAAGAATGGGGATTGAGACTGGAGCGCGCCTCGATTGAGGGATTTACCCTGATTCTGGTGACGCTTTAACTCCTTGCCTAAGCGACTTTGAGAAAAAAAAGAAGCGACCGTTTAGCGGTCCAGTGAAAAGAACGCTTGGAAAGGCAGTTGCATTCCCAAGCTGTTGCTTTACCAAGAAACTTTACGTCATAGAAAGTGCAGCGTACGCGGTTATATTCCGAGGTGTTTGTGTCAAGGCTCGAACGAGCGAGGTACGAGCGATTGAAATAGTTTTCTTAATGTAACACATATTACTAAGAGCAAATCACAAATAGTAGAACCAAGTGCAAATTTAATAGCAATGCAAATCTCGCAGCACATCTTGTCCTCATCGTTCTGAACCAAAGATTCACTTGCAAAATTTTAATCTAGTAGGTACATTACAAAAGACAGACCTCAGCGACGTGCGTTTCTAATATTGTTCTCCGTCTTTCTTTCGAACTTGAAGTAGAAAATATACCATTAACACGTCGAGATCTCTTGCATCAATATTTTCGAACTCTCTGGGCTCGTTCCTTGAAAATTAAAACTTTTTCAAGAACGAAACATCTCTCTGTGTTTTGCTTAATTTGTTCTTGTTTTCTTGAGCAGCGGCACAAACTCTTCTAAGGAGTAACCAACCAACACAAACCTGTTAATAGTTTTCTTTCGTCCCCGCCATTTTCTGTAGAAAAACTTGGAGGCGCCTCTAAAAAGCCGCCAAATCTGGAAAGCCATTTGAATGCAAACGATGAACAACTCTGATTGGCTCAAAGGTATTTACGCTGTCGTTGAATGGCTATACTTCCACTCGTGAAAACAGCTGTACCGCCCATTCTGATTGGCTGTATAAGCTTTTGTCGCTTGTGAAAACGTACAAAGGGTATAAATTTATACAAAGAAGCTTTAAGAAACAAAGGTCTCGGAATACGTGTAATAATCGCAATTGTTTATTCCAGTGGCCTGAATAAAGTTCTGATTTATTGTCATTTTCCAGGTCTCGCTGCATTGGTTCAGTTTTACGTTGAAGCAATTAATAGTCCAGGAGTAATTCCTAATGTCCAGAATGCCTGGGAAGCCTTTGTGGAGATGAAGTGTTCCGACACTATAAAAAGAGCCCTGGAAACTTACGAAAATGTTATGAAGTCAAAGCTGAAAGGCAAGCTTCCTTGTGATAATGGCGAACTACGTAAGGTACATGGAACTGCATTTGAAACAAGTGAAGCTTACTTCATGGCAGAAACAGCGGGAATTTCCACAAGCACCACTGAAACGTATCTAAACAAACTAAAGGTTCGTTTAAAAGAAGTAGTAGTTCAGTGACCAGTATTTGTTTATTCTATTCAGATCAGGGGTGGGTTGGGTTGTTGTTAGCAGGGTTGAATGAATGCGGAGAGTCCTGTTTTACGGAATGTTTCACTATCCTTGATACCGCCGCCTCTGGATTCCAGTTAAAGATTAAGGAGGCAATAGAGAAACCTATTCTAAATCAATAGGTGAAACATGTAAACTTGTCACTTTCCATGTAACTTAACTGATATTTCTGCTATTTTTTTTTCTCCTCGTTGTTCTTTTTTCACATTTAGCTTCCACCGAAATCGCTGTAATTAGCATTTTCAAATTGTAACTACTTCTCCAACTTAAGATATTCAAATTGTAACGAGCTTCTACAACCGAAGATGGCATAAGTTTGCCGGAACAATTGTCTTGTAAATTGAAAACTGTAGAGTTTTTTTTTTAAATTATTGTGAAAATTTCAAAATAAGTTAAGCTACCTATTATGCAGTTTATTCTTATAACAGTATCCAATTAGAACAATTTTCCGTGTAAAATAGCTCCACGCAATCACAATTATCTATAGTTGTGACCTCTCACGTGAAAACGCTCACTAACGGCCCTGTTAAACGGGTGAATCGCAGGGCTACTACCCCGCGAGCAGAGGTTTGGCTTTAAGCGTTTACGAATGCGTTGGTGTCGCTTGCCGGTGAGTAATCTCGTAGTTGGTTTGTCTACGTATTAATATTGAAAGTGAAGAATGATCATCGCGGTAAATTTCTCTTTTTATTTATTTAATTTTATTTTTTTATTATTAAAATTAAAAAAAAATCGAAAGCCCTGGTTACAAACGGCTTACTTATCCGTTCGAACGAGGCCATCGAATGGCTGAACGGATTATTAAGTATTCCGAAGAATATGGAGAAGTTCCTTAGAAACTGATGTCCGGGTTCAGTTTGTCTATTTTTTTCTGCTGGCCATTCCCGGTTTTAAGCGTCCTTTTTCTTTTGTCAGGAACTTTTAAGTGTGAAGTTGATCGCATGGCAGACCGAGAATGCGAAGTTAACAAGAGAATTATGTAACGATCTACTTACTCAGCTCAAACAGAATCATCTGGATCCAGTCCTTCGACGACTGCAGGGAAAAGAAGCGGCCAAAATGTCCTTTGAGGAGGTCATTGCCGGGTACAATAAGATCAAAGAGGATTACTACAATTCCGCAATTGGTGCCAAAGATGTTATTGCTGCTGTTTTCTTCGAATTCCACCCAGTAAGACCCTACTTTACTAATTAGCACTTTTTGATAGTACTATGATTGGCTTTTCTTTCGCTCGTAATTCTACAAGCAACTAAGCAGGAAAAAGACGTGATTTTGGTGTAATCGTAGAATTATAATCGAAAGAAAAGTTGCCTTTGTCTACACTCTTATAGATTATAAAAATAACGTTTAAACGCCCTGAAAATTTTAGCCTGATATTGAAAAAATGACAACATTACCAGCCTATGCATCGTTTAGACCATTAGCACAGACGCAAGGATATATGTAAGCTTTTCTGATAGGCGGGTTCCTTTAGGGTTTCTTATAAGCCTCACGATTGGCCTATTTCGTACGTGTTGGTGACGGTTGGGCGCAGTGACATATCAAAATTCACAAAGAGGTTGGCAAGGAGCGTATACTGTGAGCAAGTATTCTCGAGTATTCTGCCATCTAGCTGACAGTTCTAGCGTCAAAATAATAATGATAATAATAATAATAATAATAATAATGATAATAATGATGATGATGATGATGATGATGATGATGATGATGATGATGATGATGATGATGATGATGATGATGATGATGATGATAATAATAATAACAGCAACAACAACAAAATATACAATGTAGTTATTCAGGTCAAAGCATTTCGAAGAAAGCCAAAGAAACTGAGGTTATTTAGCCACAATAAAGAGCTTAAGGGTTTAACAGAGGTAAAAGAATCATTTAATAGCAAACTGCCTCTGTGATAAAATCCTGTCAGAAAACACCTGAAGTAACGTAAACCACAGGAACTAATTACTCAATATGCATGGAACAGACCAGCTTTAAAACCTCCAAAAATGAGATTACTCAAAGGGGCAAAAATAAGATTTGCTCAGTCAAAGTTTAGAATAATCTAAGCAAAAAGAGAACAAGAAAAACCTCTGTTGTTCAAGGTGACTCTAATGTCACGTTTCACAATATCACGAGCTCATTCTCTCTTGCCACGAACTATGAGTCGTTTTTGGCATGTCAACACTTTATTTCAAAACAGACTTATCA
The DNA here is from genome assembly GCA_942486035.1 of Porites lobata. Lineage (NCBI taxonomy): Eukaryota > Metazoa > Cnidaria > Anthozoa > Scleractinia > Poritidae > Porites > Porites lobata. The sequence continues at coordinate 1,547,087 of CALNXK010000013.1, forward strand.
CAAACTGCGTAAGAAACTAGCTAATCAAAAACGCCGACGTATGTCTTTGCGACTCTGCAGGATTCTCAAGCAGGATTCGAACACGATATTGTGCACGCAGACGCAGACGCTCTATGCAGGGGTTTAGAGTGTCTGCGACACAGGCTAACTAGAAAGTTGATTCCCATTTGAAATATATTGTTTGGGGCCAGGGTCCTCTATGTGAAAAATGGCTATGTGTTTTAAGAAGGAAAAACAAATTTGCGTCTTAAACCTGGATGGCCATTTTCTCACTTTAAGGCATTTTGAAAGACCCAGAAATGGACGACAACCACAGTTAGCCGTCGAACCTTCCTTGCTCGAAACTAGATCCCAGGAAGAAGTGATCGCATTTTTTTTTAGTTATTGGCATGCGCTATTTGACCTTTATTTTTCGTTCTTCTTATCATTCTCAAAGGCTCTTTGTGATCACTTCAGGAATTGATGAACCTTTTTTTATATTCGTTGTGTGCCCAGCCGGTGGTAGTGGAGTTTTGAACAAGAATTTCAGATATTGAAAGCGGATGCTCACGCGCAGTATGCTTGATTTGTTTAGATATCTTATTCAAGCGCATAAACTAATTGTACGTCAGGCTGACCTGAAGAATAAAGTCCTTTCTCTATTTTATGGCATGGCATATCATAGGTTTTAAGCTTCTCCCTCTCCTTATATCAGTTGACCATTTTAGCATTCTAGTGGAAGCCTTAGAACTGCTGCCAGTTTTAACTGATCACCCTTGACAGTAAAACACCTCTTGCCAGCATTACGAAAACAAAGCAGGAAGACCTGTTGTCTTCTTCTTTCAATCCAACTCGAAATCCGAACCTGCTATTTCAAGCATGCATTGATTGGAAAAAATAGACGTTCAAGGCACCGACCATTATTGTTAGTTGTTTACGAGTGGCAATATTACCTTGACTATTGTTTATCTTCCATACCAACGGTAGTTGTTTCAGTTGACCCTGTTCCAGGCTTTAAGATGGTGGGGCGGAACGGAGCAAAGAAAGTTGAGCAGGGATAACAGTAAGGTGGAAGAGTAGGAGGTGGGAGCCGTGGAACGCCTGTGGTACTTTTAAACAAACGCTCGTTCCGATATACTGGCTCAGATTCTGTTATACCCTAAGGCTTAGCCTGAATTTCATCCGATTACTTTGAGCCGTTATTACTCCCTCAGTAACGTCTGAATCGACCGGCCGTTACTGCCATCCAGTGACGTCACTACTTCTTTGTTTTAATTCATGGGAAAAGTAAAACACGATTTTCAAGTGGCAAACCATGAAACATCGTTTGGAAATGTCTACATGATGCTGAACTGCTTTACTCTTTTCGATCGTAATTCATGTTTAACGTTCATACTATCAACTGTATGCAGTACTCTGAGCCGGTTGTAATTCAACAATCAAACTCGGTCGCAATCACGTAATGAAATAACTACACACACGGAACACTTAGTTCAAAAACACAGCAATTTCATTTAATTGAAAAAGAAATAAAGCAAGGAAAACAAAGCAAGCAAAAAAAGGAAAGCTAACAGAATCATTACACTTGATGGTGGAAATGACAAGAAGGTCGAGCTATAACTTAAGCCTAAATCTCCGCTGAAACTTCGCAAAAAAACAAATCACTGGGGAAACCACAAAGCGGCTTTAAATAAAAAACCTACCGACTCTCCGCAATGATTCTTCATTCTTAGTTCAAGACAACGGTAATTTTGCTGTTTACGATACGATTATCAAAATGTTTGAACTCCACGCAAGCAAGCCAAGGATGCGATCTACTGAGTATCAAGCGACAATCATCACTAAAATTTCTCATAATTATACATAATGATGCGAATGTTTAGACAATCAAGGAATCAAAAGCACTACCCGGTTATCGGGTAGTGACGTCACTGGACGGTATTGACGGTCGGTCGATTCAGGCGTTGATGAGAGGAGAAAACGACTCGAGGCAATCGGATGAAATTCATGTTACCCTTAGGCTATGATAGGTTTATTTTGACAGCTCTAGTCAGCACTCGAAGGTCCATCACCTTGATTGGAAATGTGATGCGACAACGCTAGAGATAAAAAAATGAGTTCGTCTTGAACGCGCGGTGAATGTGGCATGTTGCTATTTCTACTTTTTTCTCGGTAGGCCCTTTTGAAAGAACAAGAACAATATTTAGGATTGCTGGGACAACTGAAAGACTATGATGAGGTACTAACCCAGGAACTTGCAGCTAAGGCTTATCAAGAACAGGAGAGGCAAAGACTTGAGGTATCTTTTTTTTCTCTTACTTCCATTTCTTTCTCAATAATAATAATAATAATAATAATAATAATAATAATACTGATAATAATAATAGTAAAAATAATAATAATAATAATAACAATAATAATTTTAATTTTAATATTATTAGTAATAATTTTTTACAGGAGGAACAAGAGCGATTGCGTCAAGAGAATCTGGCAGTTAAAAAAGAGGTAATACTATGTTCGCATGCAGTTATCATTATATGGTATGAGTTACATCACCATTTCATGTATATTTGGATCTTCAACAATGTTAACCGGCGGCTGGTATATCGAACCAAAATGCCCACTGCGAGAGTTTGTCCGAAACATACACATTTGGCCGAGATTGGAAAATTTTAATTTTTGAGGAAAATCACAGAGTCAGCTATATTCCATCAAGCCAGAAAGGAGTTTGATTTTCCTGCTTCCATTTGAAATTGAGACTAACTCTGTTGACTTTGTTTTGCGACCGAAAAATCGTAGGGCAAATATCGTTGAGGAAGGGTTATATCGCCCGAAACCAGTCCTCCGATTGAGCACCACGTGATCCAAAAATAGCCAGCAAAATCGCGCGAAAAATAATCGGCTATATATCAGGGGCACCCAACGAGAATATGGTTCAAAACCACTTAAACATAGCATTGTTAAACGTATTTTAGTATTTAAACGGTAGATATAGGCATATTTTTATCCCCTAAACATTTTTCATCTGTTCGGATTTCCTAGCTGAGAGTCTAGTGATCCGAAAATTATAGGGACCAAAACTTACCTTTTCGAAAGCTTCAGCCAGGTAAAAGGCTCCCGAAAATTCTAGGTGATCTTTTTAGGGTAAAAATCCGTTAAAAATGGGCAATTATACCATTTTTTAGATGTTCGAAAGTCCTAGGAGAGGCAGGCAATCAAAAAATTTTACAACAAATGTTCCGAAAATTCTAGATCTCAAATCGTCTTCCGAACAGATATTTTCCGAAAATTGACGTTGGGTACCCCTGATATATATAGGCTAAATAACCAAAATGTGAACGAAACTGGATTTTCTGTGTTGTGCTTATTTACTGAGTTTACAGAGTGAAGTTTGGCAAGGGCGTTTGAAGATCACGGCTCGATAACAATTCCAATAGGCGAGATTCGTATTCCCGGGGCGCGAAAGCGAAGCTAATGCGGGTCACTTCTCACGAATAAGACAAACAAACATGCTAAAACTGCAGATGAGTTGCCGAAAAAAAAGGAAAATTTGAAACGTTGATAGGTTTTGGAGATGTCAAAACTTACTTACAGGCTTGAGAAATCATTGTTTCAAACAGCAAAAGGAAAATCAGCTCATCATCACTGAGAATAACAACAAGTCTAACCAGAAATTGACCGAAATAGTGGTCGGTGAGTGAGTTCAATAAAAACGCGAAGATGGTTTCAAAACCTTAAACAAGGTAATACCCTGAAGCCATTTTGATGTTATTTTTAGTGATGATTAAAACGTCTTTAAGCCACACCTTCCATTGGAGTGTAGTTACTTGTCGAAAGCCTTCAAGTTAAACTGAAACCTTCTTTTTAGTAGACATTCTTTCAACGGAACGAATGCAAAATCTTGGTATTTGAAAAAAATAATAAAAAAAAAAAAACCGACGGGGTAGCCATTCTGCATAAATTCCTTACACTGTAAGGAAGTTAAATCGGTTTAGACAAAGATGACTAAAGTAATATGGGTTATTTAAACAAGTTTAAATTTAGCTTACATTATATATCAAAATATTCAGTCACATAAAGAAAAACGAACGCACATTTCACTCGACAAGAACTCGAACACAGAATTTTATACAAACGATATACTGAGCAGTTTAAACTCCATTTTACAGATATACACTCTAAATCAGAAAGACCTGTTTTAGCCCTAAAAACAGGGCCGTTTCGGTGAGTAAAATACAGTCCTATTTTTGGGTCTAATTTGGCTCCCTTAAATCAGGGCCAATACAGTCCAATTAGCTAGGGCTGATTTGGTTCCAGGGCTGAAATGGGCCCTACCGTGGGCTGGAATAGCCTTTTGATAGAGCTTTTTTGGCCTAAATTGTGCTCAAATGGCTCCAAGAAGGGCTGAATCAGACTTTGGCCTGCAGGGCTGAATTCACACTTCGGGGCTGAAACAGATCTATTAATTTACAGTGTACACAGGAGAGTAAAATGGAATACTAAGAAGTAAGATAATTAAAGGGAGTAAAGTATTGTCATTTTAACACACTTTACCCTTTTCAAGCTTAAAAAGTTTACTTCTTCTTTTGGCTTTGTTGCTTTTTTCCTTTCTTCTGTAGCCTGCGTGGCAGGCGTTTGAAAGGGAAGGGAAAGGGAGTTTTAGGTGCGAGAGAAACGCGAGGGGGGCGCGAGGAGGGAGGGAGGGAAACGCCTGCCAGGAGACCATTGTTTTTCTCGTTTTTAACATCCACCAGGCGAATGTTAAAATCCTAATTGGTCCGTCTTCAAAACATGTCAATCATAGCCTTAATACCTTAATCAGATTGGCTGAAATCAACATCACGCTGAGTAACTTAATCGATCTTTCAGTAATCATTTAAAAATATGCTGTTAGTGAGGCGTGATGAGATTTCTGTATGGAATTCATCGCTTTAGAACGATTAGAAACTGAAGCTAGGCATCAATGTCAGCTAGAAGAAAGCAGTTAAAAGACTCATATGAAGGAAAAGACCTGTCAGCTAGATGAGTTTTGCTGACTGGTTTTGAGAAGTCTTGTCTCCCAACAGCTTGTTTTACTCACTAGAAGAAAGAAAGGAAAAATCATGCTGCCTGTGTGCTTGTTATCTGCTGTTTGACCTCAAACGCTTACCACGCAGGCTACGCTTTATCAACGACCAGATTGTTGAAAACGAAGCGATCTATAATCCTTAGCGGTTTTTGGTTTGAGGACTTCTTGCTGGTTATAGACGTTATAAAGTCGCCAGGAACTCCAGTGCGAGAGTCAGCGAAGTGTTTGTAATTAATTTCTCCGACAAACATTGCATGCAAGCTGGGAAGTCCAACACGACATTTCAGCAAAAACGTAATAGATTTAAGCTGGATTTTATATAACAAGCCACGCATGGTTGCAACTTTCTTCCTTCAACAGACGACCGCATTTATACTTTTTCTTAATAGTACCTTCACTTCAGATTTCTTGTTTTAGGAAAACAAAAGAAAAACAATACGCGAAATACGACTTAAATAAGCTCATCGCGGCCAGACTTATTTGACAGCTAGTCATTCACAGTTGCGTTATTTTTGCATACATAATTAGTAGGCGGGATGGCAAAAACAATGGTTTCCTGGCAGGCCTTTCCCTCCCTCCCTCCCTCCTCGCGCGCCCCTCGCGTTTCCCTCGCGCCCCCTTTCCCTTCCCTTTCAAACGCCTGCCACGCAGGCTATTTCTTCTGTTAAGTGCGATCATCTTTTCCCACAATTTTGTTGTTGTAACAGATGCCCCTTTGGCTTACTGGTAAGTTTAAGCTTTGAAATCTTACTTCTTTTAAGTTTTCTATCTTTTTCCAGCGACTCAGCGGCAAATTACCTATGTTTGTTTTTGTTTTCGCAAAAAATTTGACCCGCGTTCGCCTCGCAATCGTGCTCGTCCCAGGGCAGTCGGGGAATACGAAACCTGCCTATTCAACACGAACTCATAGAAAGACCAATTATGATAAGTTGGGGGTGAAAACATTTATTGTTAGTTTCATGTCCAATTGTAGATGGAGATGTTAGGGCGAAAACAGCATGAGGAAAGAAAGAAGTTCAGCGAGCAGATGAACAATGAACTTCAGGCGCAGAGGGAGCAGATGAACAACATGATGGAAGCAAATATGGAGCGAGCGAGAAAGGAGAGAGAGGATTTTATGCAGGAAAACCAACATCTCAAGAAAGAGTTCCTGTCAGTTCAGAAAGCAAACGAAGACAACATGAAAATGATTGAAAAACTCAGAGATATGGTGGCTAAGCAAGAGGAAGAGAAACGTCGTATTAGTATTGAAATAGAAAAAGCAAAGAATGCCAGGGACCATGAAGACATCATGGCAAAGATGGAGGCCAAACACAAGGAAGAACAGGAAAGGTTGCGTCGCGATATGGAGGCCAAGATGGAAGCGAATCGTCAGGCCTTGGCACAGGAATACCAACAGGCTGCGGCAGAAGCTCGAGTGCAACAGTTGGACGAAATGCAAGAACAACTCTACCAGGTGGGAAAACAGTTAGAAGAAGTTAAAAAACCAAACTTTCTTCAGAGGGCATGGTCTGTAGTCAAAGAAGTAGGCGGTGCTGTGGTTGACGCTGGCGCTGCTGTTGTTAGGAAAGTGAAAGATAATTGTTCAGTGATGTAATAAAGTACAAGTACATGTATCATTTTTATGATCCTTACATTTTCAGTTTATGCAATTAAAATATTTTTGGCCCTTAGGGCCTCAGTTTGGTCTGGGCGGGCCCCTCTGCCCCTCCCCTGGAACTACCACTGGGTATAAAAGCGTAGTGAGAAAACTGTGAGAAGTTGATCTGAAGAAAAAAGGGAGAAAGAAGAAAGAAAAGATGACGTGCATTAAAGGTCACGCTTTTCTGAAAGCTTAACGCTTTGTCAGGATATAGATTTTTAAAAACAGTGTTTTTAAAATCATTTCAATTACAATAAGTAGTGTCAATCTGTCCACAGCATCACAACCGAAACGACACTGGTCAAACATCACTTTTACCACTGGGATTTATACAAGAAAGTTTCTCGTTTATTACTTAGTTTTGATTGTAGAATGCTTTGTTTTTTTGTTCCAAACAAGAATCGAATATCTGAGACTCAATCATAAATGGTTAGCAGAGGAGAGTCCGCAAAACAGAATAAAAGCTCAGATAAAAATGATTGTGTCAGTCTTTTTGTATTTGTATTTGTATTTTTCTTACTTCACTCACTGTGCCTAAAAGTCGAACATTTCTTCGGGTAAGCTATTTCAGAATTATGGTGCTGTGATTTTGTACAGTCAAGTCCAACGAAGGCTAAGGAAATGATGACATAAGAGACTTCTGTCGGGCTTTATAATCCCTGCACTTGTGGTTTGGTTTTCTCGCACCGTATTAGCTTTTGCCTTGCTTTTAGTGTACATAGCTTTATAAGCTTCACCGTACAACAGGGGCATTTTCTGAGAAATGGAAGAGAAGATCTTGTGTGCTATTAGTGCGCTCAAACACCAACAGCTGCCTACTACGTGTAACAACCTATCTAACAAAAAGAGCCTCTTCAGTACAACATCGGAATTTCAATGATAACTGCTTGTCAACGAAGGTCATTTCACTACAGGTGAGCGCAATCGTACCTAGACTCTCGGAGGAAGACATACACTCATTTCGCCGTGACATAATCAGCTGGTAGTGAAAAGTGAAAAGTGATTTTATTTTACTACGTTTGGAGTGGAAATACAAAACAAAGACGTTTTCATTGCTAGAATCAATCATATTTACACTTGAAAACGAAAGCAGCTTGTCGCGGTGAATGCATGTGTGAAACCCCTTCTCGTAGATGAGGCTATTCCCTAGCTTTCCCCTGGCCGATCCTTTGCAAATGCAATCTTTTTTTAATTTAAATTATAGCTTAAAGGTTGTAAAAAACAAAAAATCGACTGTGTTAAACCGGAGAAACATTTAGGTCTTATGCTCACACACATTTGAAATTTTGAATATTCATATTCAAAACATGTTTCTAAGGAAGCTTAATCTGATAATTCCTTTAAAGTACTCTAAGTCTGTTTAACTTATTACATATTGGAAACGGTGGGATCAATATATAGGTTTAAACAGGAATGAGTAGCATCTAGAAATACTGAGGAAAGATATTCCTCATCGTGGTATGTGTATGATGGGCTCTTTTATTGTTTGTATCACGGTAGTCACTATGCCATTACAGTGGAACACCGTTAATACGGTCACCAAAATGGGTCAAAAAAATTTGGCCGTATTTACGGGTTGGCCGTATTACCGGGGCAGGGGCAAATTTCATGACTTAAGGACCGTAATGACGAATACACCATGTATTCGCATTCTCACTTCTTGCCCAACTGTGCCCTAAACAACAGGAATGTAGATATATCGCGTACCGTAATTCTAAAAACTACTTGAAACTTTCGTTTAGTCCATAAAACACTTTTAAAAATCGACTATTAGACCGCCGCCACAAATGCATTGTAAGTGATAGTCTAAAAACAGTACAAAAACAAGCTCAGGGCCCACCCTTTTAGATTTTCCACTTTTTCTGGGAATTTTCAAGTGGGACGAACCGACGAAACGTGTTCCATTTACCGCCGAACCGGAAATTCCGGAAATTTTGACTAAATGGAAAGCGCTCCCAGACTCCTTCTACCGAGAACTCGGAAAACACTCACTTACGTAACTGTTCTCGGAAACAGTCTTTCATCTAAAGCATAATACTTCACAAGAACTGTCCGAAGTTGCTTGCAAATATATATTTGTAAATCATTGTATAATATGAAAATGCTACCAAAAATGTTGGTATAGCCTAGTGAAGTTCAAGAGGAAAAGCTGAAGGTACCGGTAAGTTGTACGACCCCGTGTTAAATGTTTTGTACCGCATAAACAACCTTGTGTTGGAGCGTCTGAAAATGTAAGTTCGTGGCTTTTGGCCCGCTTCAGGCGCCGAACCGTTTTCATGAGCCAAACCTAATACATTAAATTTATAGTACATGAAAAGCTCGGCGTCTGAATCAGTTTACTAAGAACGGCTCAGCCGGGAGATTTGACTTTGGAGCGAATTTGGCCGACGGCTTTGGTTCAGACGCTGAGCTTTCTAAGGCAGAAATTTCTATAAATATCGTACTTTGACCGAAATGGGTATTTCTCTCCTTTTGAATTTAGTTCGGTTGGGTCTAAATAAGTTCAGTCGATCGTAAAAATTTTGGTCGGCCGAAATTCCACTGAATTTGGTTCGGTTCATTAAAATTTGAGTTCGACGACTGAACCAAGGCTTAATGTTTCATTCGGTAAGTGTTGGACCGAGACGAAGATCAGTCTTAACAACTGAAGCATAAACGTACTTTTATTTCTAATTTAACCTTACCCTTATAGCAAAGTAAAACTCTTTGTTGATGGTCGAGATCTTAACAGGTGAAGTGATAGGCTTAATAATTGATGATAACATTTTCATGGTACTTAGAATCATGAAGTCTTTCCATTACCCTCAGCCGTAGAAAAGCAAGCAAATTAAAAGCTTTGATAACCCGTCCTTCTCAGAGCTAGAGATGTTAACTTCCGAATAGTAGTATTATAGTACACCGATGAGTTTCAACAATCGAAGTTTGTTTTATTTTATTTTATTTCATTTCATTCAGTTTGAAATATACACATATCAACATTTCTTCCGGAAATTGAAACTATCGGTAGTATTCCCGGAACTCCACTATCATCTGTTTATACATTTAAAGCCTGGCACCTTGTCCTTCGGAAGATATTCATTTTTTACACATATTTAATAAACAAAATTACATATGGATGGTCTGAGGGAAATATTCGATCCAGTATGTAACGTGTTAAATGTAATTTCCTTTGTGATCTTTACAATGAAAAATTCAAAATTGTTTGTTCACGAGTGAGAGGCATGTGGGTTAGCATATGATTTGAAACTGAAATTTCTCGCAGCTGGGGTTTTCCCAAACCAATCGAATGCAAATGCATTCATTAGTATATAGCGTTTAGGTACAAAGTTTTCGTAACCGCGCAGTTGTTTGGCGATGAACGATGTTTGAAGTCTTCTAGTATTGCAATTGAAATTACTTTCAAAAATTGCGTGCTTGGTTAGTCAGTGATGATAAGCTTGGAACCAGTGGAGCTCTACGGGACTTTCTGGAGGGACATTTCTCTTCGATGCAGTTCTCTTCAATGGTAGTTAGTCAGGTCCAAGATCCACATTAATCACAACCACGGTGTGGGGAAGGAGTACTTAAGGGGTACATTGTTTAATTTTGTCTAATCGCCGTGAGAAACCTCTGCTACCAGGCGGCGGAATTTCTAAATGTTTCTTTGTAGACTGTCAGGCCATAGGTTGGTAAATACAGTGGTGAGGTAAAAAGAAAGCGGGAAAAGAAAAGGAATCCAAAAAGCTCTCCAGAGCGTTAATAGAAATGGAGGTAAGTAATATTAATAGTTCGTTGTTTCCAGTTGTTATCTGGGTTAGCCAAAGGCAAACCTCAGTAAACAGCGGTAAAAAATCATAAAAACATTTAATGCCAATTGACATAGTTTTTTCTTCTTCTTCTTCTTCTTATTATTATTATTATTATTATCATTTTTAGGAATGGAGGGCACGTTATAAAACAACGGAGGACGAAGAAAAGGCCCTAGCTATAGCTTTGGAGCAATCGCTCAAAGAATATGAAGACAGCTGCAGCCGATTAGTAAGTGCATCGACGATTTGTTTATTGTTATTCTGGTTAGGTCTTTTTGGTTTGATTGAATTGTTTGATCGAAAGCTTGTTTAGCAATACCTGATAGGTAATGAAGGACTAAAGTCTACACGTTAGGAGGCAAGAGCACTGGACTGGAATCCGGAGAAAACTTGTTCAAGTTCTGTTGCCGTCCAAACTTACTTGATGTGTTTCTCCATCTCACTTATAAGACAACTACTGTTCTTCCTCCTGTAATTCGTAGCAGTTTCTTTTTTCACATGATTAACCCACATATTGTCTTTCCACCAGGAACACCGAGTACAGCAAGACAGATCGAGACGAGAAGCTGAACTATCGTCAGAAAAATTCCCCACACGAGTTAAAGAAAATCATCTGCGAACAAGTCCAGGTAGTGAGGATGTGCATTTGGCGCGTCATGTCTGCAAAGATAGTAAAGCAAAAATGCGGTCAGTTGGTTTAGTAATTTTACACGCAAGAAGTAAAAGAAAAAATCTATAAATTCGTATGTTTATTAAAACTTCATAAACCCGCAGAAAGGTTAGCAAGGTTGGGCAGGAGTACTAGACTACAAAGCGCGATATAGGCTGGTTTCGCTCCAACGGCGGCCAGTATCGACCCTTAAATGTGGAGAAATAAACTGAAGGTACTATGTACCTTCGCCTTGACTAGACTAGACAATAAGCGTGGCTTGGATGATCACTTATCAACGGCGGTCATAAACAGTGTCCTCAATTAAAATTTCACGTTCAATGCATTTGATTCTTGAATAAAGCAGTTGTTTACATCACTACTATAAGTACCCTCTATTAACCGTTTGTTCATTTTCTGCTTGTTTCCTGGTTTGCAGTCTGAGTTCTGGGATGAAATTCGCTTGATATGGTAATAGCAACTTCTTCGTGTTGATATTAGGCATTATAAAAAGTTTTGTCCCCCGAATTAAATCATCAGCGTGCAAGATCTCGTTAGGTCTGTTCTCCGCCAACTGCTTATACTTTTGGATCAATGTTTTCCAGTCACCGTAACATTGATATTTAAGCATCGGTGCTGGCTTATGAAATAGTATTTTTAAGTTAAAAAAATATCAAGACGGTTACCACTTTTCATTAGTAGCAACAGGGACTGCGAGTGCAAGCACTGGTGATGAGCGGAAAGCAATTCCTCTTTGTCTCCCAAATAACTGCAAGTGGAATTCACACGCTCGTGAGTGTACGAAAACAGAAGAACAACGCTCGTCTCTGTATGTGGTTGATGAAGCCATTGAGAAGCTCAGGGAAGTCAAAGGTAAGTGACCGTTTCTTACCATGGATTGCGGGCAACCTGAAAAATAATGTGGAGTATAAGACAACACTCTTCTACCGGTACTTTCTTCCTGGTTGTAACAGCAGAATGATCATCATCACCGGTTAAATTTTTGTGACTCTCAGACTGAATGTAAGATAATGATATTGTCAGATCGTTTATCAAGGAATAGCCTTCGCTCGGTGGGCGCTACTCAACGACACGGGGAGACCCAGCCCTGTGGTCCTACCCTATTTCTTCTTTAGTCATTTTACTGTAACATTAAAATAATTTAGTCTTTTCCTGAAACATTTTAAAGGCCCTTCTAAAGACTTAAAATATAAATTTCCCGACCCTTTCATATACTTTAACTCGTGATTTCACCACCCTTTGATACCCCTTTAGGGCCAAGCCTCCATTATAGGGAGCCCCCGCCCCACCCCCCTCTTCTCCGGGGGTGGTCTTCAATGTTACTCGTTGGAAAGAAAGTTTCTCGCTTTTTTAGGTCCAGTGTGCGTGGTGTCAATAGCCGGTCCTTACAGAAAGGGAAAGTCGTACATTTTAAGCGAAGCTTTTGATCAACCGGAGGTTTTCCCTCTTGGACATGAAATGGTTGCAGAGACCATGGGGATCTGGCTGTGGATTGTACCGGAGAAATATAAGGTAAGCAACAATCTTGCTTTTTACGTTAAGATACAAAGCCACATGAAATTACCCTAATCCCAGCGTTTAGGACTGAGATCAATATGAGCATTGCATTAGTAACGCAGCCGTGTATGGGTTCGAATCTCGCTGTATGGTTGATATTTTCCTCACTTCACGAAAAATTAGATTTACACAAATTTGCTCGGGGCAAATATGGTGCAAAGAAGTGCAAACGAGGAGGAAATCAAAGGCAAAGATAGTAAATACCGCACTTGCACAGCGGTTTACATGGGGTTGTAAAATTCGTGAGCAAATGCGATATTTACCATCTTTCCCGTTGTTTAACCTTAGTTTACACTTTTTTGCACCATATTTGCACTAAGTAAATTTGGTGTAAATCAAATTTTTCATCTACTTTTTTTTTACATTTAGTTTTATAGACAACCACTTTTAAGGAGCCTTATGGGTCGGATTATCCATCGCTGTCATCTCTAGAAAAGACCATAAAATGAGCAATTGCCGGCAAATTCAGAAAACCGTTAAATGTATGGGATGTAATTTTACTGTGTTGAAAGGAAAACCTTCTTTTCGTCGCTGTGAAAAATTTCAGCAGTAAACAGCAACTATAATTAGTTTGTGGTATTAAAAGTGTGTCCACGTATCCTAAACGTTGTTGTAACTACACAATCAACATTCCCCCTTAATTATTTCAGGAGTTCATGGTTTTGACTGTTTTCTGAGTTAGCTGGCAGTACAACGTATTAACTTATTGTCGAGGAAAAAATCTTTCGTACTTAACTGCAGCTTAACTTCTAGGATTCTAGAGGCCAAGAATTCACAGTGGTGCTACTGGATTCAGAAGGGATCGACGCTGCTTCCAGTGTTGGTTACGATGATAATCAAATATTTACTTTGACGGTTCTGCTAGCTTCCGTGCTTATTTACAACTCACAAGGTGTCCCCATGAGGCGTGATCTCGAAGGACTAAAGTATCCTTTACTTACCCTACTTTATCCTTATTCTCTCCTATTGCGCTTCGAGCAATTTCTTGCTTTCCTAATTGTTTGTTTGTTTGCTTCTGCTTTTTTTAGGGGGAGACAAAAGTACTGAAAAAGGTGGAGCTCTCATACATCCTAGGCATCCTACTGATGAACAGTTGCGACGCGTAGATATATATTTTTTAGCAACTAAGATGATTTGCAGTCTGTCTACTTTGAATTGAAAGGACATTTAATTGTGGCTTTATTTTATTTCATGATACCTCTCTTATTCGGAAAGATGAATGTATATTTCGTTAGGTGGTTAAGAGAGTGGCAGATTGAGTGACCTTCAAAACGTATCATTTTTATTTGAAACGGTAGTGGGAAAATACCTATTTACCTTAAGAAATTAACTCTAATGCATAATTTTCCTTAATACATACTAGTTTTATAGCAAAGCTGTCTCAAAGAATCCAAGTTAGATCAAACCAAGGGGTTGGTGTCAAACAAAAGGAAACAGAGTTATTTCACCGAACGTTCCCTTACTTCCTGTGGCTCCTGAGGGATGTAACGCAAGCTATTCCACGTGATTGCAAGGATTTGAAAGACTACTTCTTAAAAAAGGTTAGACAAAAATGTAAGACCTTTGCATCAAGAAAAGCAGTTGTTGTAAAGTGGTTGGAAATGTGTGTTAATTACCGATCTGATGTATTGTTTTCCAGGGCTCAGTTCCGTAAAACATCGTTAAGTTTAACTCAGGGTACGCCAAATTTTAACTGGGCAAGGCTTTAAGGTTGAGGGAAATGTAACTGGAGCTTATAAGATAACGTTTAGCCTTTATTCCGAGATTCAGTCAGTTAAATTTTGATAACATACAGTTATAATTTGAACCGGGAACCTACAGTAAAAAAGATGGTTTATAGCGTTGATCGAGCTTTCAGCCGTAAACGGACTCATAGTGAGATTCGTGCTTTTTTCCAGGCTTTGTCATAAATTTAGCCCTCTGTTCCCGGTTTCCCTGCCGTCGGGTGCGGCTGTCTTATTCAGGTTAGTTCAGTCTTTTTCCCTTTTCGTAGGTTTTTAGAGACCAAGATTCTGCATCATTGTCATCATCTCGCCATCAGAGTCAGCAAGTAGCGGAGAGCATTCTGCGTTACTTTTCTGGTTTTGAAGCCTTCCACTTGCCTCCACCTACGGCTGAAGAGGACATAATGAGAACTCTTAACGAAAATAGGAGTCAAGTACGACCTAAATTCTTAACGAAACTGGAGGAATTTAAGACCCTGCTTAAGTCTACTCTGCTTCCAAAACACAGCTGCTTTGATGGACAGCTGGTGACTGGCGAAGGTAACAAGTCTTTATACCCTTTCAGTATAGATTGAAAGATCAACAAATAGAGTTCTAAAAGCATAGTGGTTATATCAGTGGGAATGGATACAACCCAAAAAGTGCTTCTGTTCTTTAATAAAAACAATGCGTTATTCTGACGTTTCAAACCCTGATGGGCTACTTTTTCATCTGATTTTTTTCCTACATAAAGGTGAGTTTATTGTCAAATAATTAGACAATCAAATACAAATTATAAAGAATGTCCATCCGCCACTTTAAAAATACCATAATAATCTTTTTGTCCCCCCTCCCCCTCCCCCTCGCTTCCGAAGTTTTGAATAACCATTGTTTTCAGTTTCTCTTGGGACGATTCGAAGTCCTAGGAGAAACTGAAAACAATGGTTATGGAAAGCTTTGGGTTGTTGGACAAAAATATTGTTATGGTATATTTTTCTAAAGTGGCC